>LVTN01000379.1:38645-77015 GCA_001649415.1 Musa itinerans
ATATATATACATACATATATATATATGTATGTATGTATGTATGTATGTATGTATGTATGTATGTATGTATGTATGTATGTATGTATGTATGTATGTATGTATGTATGTATGTATGTATGTATGTATGTATGTATGTATGTATGTATGTATGTATGTATGTATGTATGTATGTATGTATGTATGTATGTATGTATGTATGTATGTATGTATGTATGTATGTATGTATGTATGTATGTACATACATATATATATATGTATGTATGTATGTATGTATGTATGTATGTATATGTATAAATGTATAAACATATAGGTAGCATGGTGAGTTGAATGATTGTTTCATAATCATATCATATATTGTCTATTTTGATTTCTTGCCGAAGCTCATTGTTGTTTGGATCTGATTCCCATTCACATTCTTATTACTACTGTTTGTTGGTTGAACATTTGCTGCTATGCTCTTGCTGATGGTTCCATCTTTGATGTTATTGTACCATCATCATTTAAAAAGAATAAGATAAAATAAAAATATGCTTTGGTTTAGCATGCTAATTTGTGCTTCTCCGTGTCAGCAATGTAGCTCAGAAATCATAAATATACTGTGCTTTTCTTGTGTAGATTATGTTCGCCTCTCTTACTCAATAGATTTGCTTATGTTATAAGCCTATACCATGATAAGTTTCAATTTCCAAGCGCAGGAATTACAGAAAGAAAGGGAACAGAAACTAATCCAGGTTCTGAAAGATCGCCTTCATCTTTATGTGTCTGGGCAGAAAGAACAGTTTGCAGCTTGGGCCAGCTCTGAAGCTCGTCGTTTATCTCAAGCTGGTAAAGTTCTCAGCTTCTTCTCCACTCCCATTTGTCTTTTCCCTTTATGTGCTCTTTTTATCACATGGAATTCATGATGGATAGGATAGTAAATAGAGAATGATTATTAGAGTTGAAGGGTCAAAGCAACCTGGTAAAGTAGACAAGGGGCCGAGAGAGGACAAAATTCTTTTTCTTTTTCCACAAATCCCTGTTTACTGAATAGAAAATAGTATCGATGTTTGTATCACAACCTTGAATATAGTAAATGGATGCATGCTATGCAGATCTAGCAATCACAAGGTGCTAGGCAGCCATTCAGGCAATAGCCGCAATACCAAACAATTAGATCAGTTAAAAAGATCCACACTATTTAAATGGATGCATGCTATGTCTTTGATATATGATTATCTCTAATTTATTTGATTTGTATATTGTACATGTTATATGATCTTAAACAATTATAGTTTCTTAAACAAAGAACTATCTCTCACAATGCATATGTGGTGTATTGCTCAGCTATGGCACCCATTAGACTTGCATCCGTAATGTATATACTTGAACTAAAAACTTTCTATTAAAGACAATCAGATTCCGTGTAATCTTCAGGATGAACTGTTAAGGTTGCTTCTTACAACCTCTAGGTGTTCAGGTTCTGAAATTACAGTCTACTTGTAGAGGTAAGGCTACACATGTTGATTCTCCCAAGATCTTGTATTGGTGATTAGTTTCATGGCATCCCTTGGCATAAAGTAAGGTTACTGTTTTGCAATCTAAATAACCAGTAAAACATGATCTCTCTGCTTGTAATGGTAATATGCATTCTCTTACTCTTACATATAGTGCATACTTTCTGCTCGTGGATGAGATTTAATTGAGAATGTTACTGGATTTACTCCCTTTCCTTAAATCACACCTGCAAAACTGAAATTACTAATTTTCAGCTTTTGGGGAGGCTATGCTCCACACCATTGGATATATATATGCCAGACAATCTGCGAGAGAAATGGGAAAGAGCAGGCGATATATGGGCATGCCATTTATCGCTGAGTGGGTACGAGATAAGGGTCACCATATAAAATCACAAGTTAATGCAGCATCAGGTACTTACCTGACTTTTCTTCCCTATTTTTTTGGTTTGATTGTCATTAGGCTTCCGCTAACATTATCCAAATTGTTTCTCAATCTAGGTGCTGTTGCACTAATACAGCTTCAGGAAGGGATGAAAAAACTTGAGGGGTCTGAAGAAGAGGACCTTATGAAGAACTTTGAAGAGAAAAAGGATGCGATGCTTGGTTCTTTGTGGAAAATAAATGTGCTAGACATAGAATCAACTCTTTCACATGTTTGCCAAGCAGTAAGCTTCATTGTCTTATATGTCCATGCAACATATTGCATTGAATGTGGCATACATGTGAAAATAAATAATTACTAAAGAATGCAAATGCTGTTATGGAGGCACTGCATCAATTGCATATTTGAATATCCTGATTGTGCTTTAGAGTTTTCCATCAGCTAAATTCAAATGTCTGGTTGAGTTCAGGTTCTGAAAGATAATAGTGTTTCCAAGGATGTGGTGAAGTTAAGAGCCAGAGCACTGAAGAAGATGGGAACAATTTTCCAAGTATGTGAAATTTTTTACCCAAAGGAGCATTTTTGTAATGCTGATTTCTTCCTTTCTGGACAATATCTCATTAAGATGATTGCAATTAGATGACTCAGAGAATAATAGATATAAACCAGTAGCATTTAGAAACATACAAACATACATACATACATATATATATAGTGCATATATCAATTTTTCTTTAGATAAAAGAAACTTCTGCACGTGGCGTTCAAGGATGTGGTGAAGTTAAGAGCCAGAGCACTGAAGAAGATGGGAACAATTTTCCAAGTATGTGAAATTTTTTACCCAAAGGAGCATTTTTGTAATGCTGATTTCTTCCTTTCTGGACAATATCTCATTAAGATGATTGCAATTAGATGACTCAGAGAATAATAGATTTAAACCTGTAGCATTTAGAAACATACATACATACATACATATATATATATAGTGCATATATCAATCAATTTTTTTTTAGATAAAAGAAACTTCTGCACGTGGCGTTACTAAAAAAATTTCATTCATTAGTCATACCTCAAGTAGATTTTGAATGCTTCCATCTTTGTAATTAGAGGATTTCCAGCACAATTGTGGGTTAATAAGTCTTACGCATTTCTAATCATTCATTTTATGTTAGCATTCCCATCGACTTAGGCATGGTGATAGGACATTTTTCAAATATATTATAAGAAACTCCATGCCATTTATTAACTTTCACTCTTACCCTATTCTGAATCTGACCTGAGAATTATTATTAATAGACTAGATGAACTTACATAGCGGTGACTTGCAGTTATCATGGTGAGCAAGTTTGTCTAAACTCTAAATGCCATCTTTTCTTCTGAGCAGGGTGCTAAAGGGCTTTATAGGAGAGAGAACAGTCTTCGCCTTGAGGATGGCAGCGGCGGTGCCATGCCATAAGAAGTAGCCTTGTGAAACACATATATGATTTGCTGTGAGTGATGTTCATGGTGAAGAAGGCAACTGACGCGAGAAAGTTACTGCTGGAAATATGTTGGTAAATTTATCTCAACTGTTCATGTCTTGAGGCACGAGGCTTGATTTTATCCAGTTTTTTTTGTCGATGTTAAGTCATACATTTATAAAAGATTTTGATGTTTGGCATTATCTTTCAGATAAATCTTGTGCGATGTACCAAGAAATTTCTTCTCAGCTTTTCTTTTCCTCCTTGAATGCTCCAAGAATTCTTTTTCTCTGTTTCTGTTCTAAAAGTTATTTGTTGTCAATAGCTTCATACAGATATTGATTGATTTGCTGAGACTCATCTTGAACAAGTCCCCTTTGCCTTTTATGGTGAGCTGTACCTTAAAAGTAATTTTGTTTTTTTATTAAGGTAGAATTCGCTTCATATTGATGTATCATATACAAGCATGACTCAATAGTCCAGGCCAAGCTAATGATTTGGTTTGGACTACTCATAGTTTGTTTAGTAGCTATAAACACTATAAATTTTTATTACCATTCTTCAATAATAAATGAATATGAATATTATGTTTCTCAAAATATATAAACTTAAGGCTAATGAGAAAAAATTAATTTTTTTTAAATATATGAAAACCTTCTTAATTCAGGCCTCTTTACAATGTTGTTGAATAGATTTATAATGTTTCAGTTTATTAATAAATAATATTGTGATATGATAAAACTTCATCTTTTTTAATTTATTATTTTTTCATGATAAATATATCTAAATATGAGGTTATATGAGAAAAAAGAATTTTTATCTTTATTTATTTTGAAATATGTCAAAACACTCTTAATTTTCATGGGAAACAAATCATCTCATATATATATATATATATATGTATATGTATATATGTATGTATGTATATATATATATATTTTCAAACAGAATAGACGTGTAAACAAACCCCAAAATAAAGTGGGTTTGATTTGGCGCGGTTTCATATTTTCTTGATCTGATTTTTAGACCCTGTCCATAACAACCCAAACCAAATCCCTCCCTTCCTCACTCCCTCTTGTCTCTCGCTCATTCGAACAAGACGAGGAGCCGCCGAGTGCCAAAGAGAGAAGAAAAGCGCGGCGAGAGAGATGGTGGCGTCATCGTCGGCGGCGGAAGGAGGTGAGGGAGCATCGTTGGCGTCGGCATCGTGCGGGGATTGGGCCAAGCGGCGAGTGAGCTACTTCTACGAGCCGACGATCGGAGACTACTACTACAGGCAGGGGCACCCGATGAAGCCCCACCGAATCTGCTTGGCTCACAACCTCATCATCCACTACCGCCTACACCGCCTCATGGAGGTCTCCCGCCCTTTCCCCGCCACCGCCGCCGACATGATCCGCTTCCACTCCAAAGAATACATCGACTTCCTCGCCTCCGTCTCTCCCGTCACCGCCGCCGCCCTCGCCTCCTCCTCGTTCGCCCACCAGCTTAAGCGTTTCAACCTCGATTACGACTGTCCCATATTCGAGGGCGTCTTCCAGTTCTGCCAGGCATCCGCTGGTGGCTCCATCGGCGCGGCTGTCAAGATCAACCGCGGCGATGCTGACATCGCCATCAACTGGGCTGGCGGTCTCCACCACGCCAAGAAGTGCGGGGCCTCCGGCTTCTGCTACGTCAACGACATCGTCCTCGGCATCCTCGAGCTCCTCAAGTTCCACAGAGTAAGGCGACTCCTCATATTCCCGATACCAAATCCTGACAACATATACATCTTTTTCTTCCATTACCGTGACTAGGTTTTGTGCTTATTAATCTTTCTTCTCTCTTCCATTGCTACGAAACGATATTGTGACGCTTTTTTATTGGTTAGTATTTCTTGGTGATTCAAGCTGACCACAAGGTAAGTAGGTTTCATATTTGTTTTGGTTTCTTTTTCTTGGATTTTTGGATATAAAAATGGGTTTAGTCTCGTGCTTCACACGGCTAGTGTATTTAAATTATTTAGGTCTACAACTTGGTTCGATAACTTGATATTTGCTTTGGAACTTGCCAAAGAAAGAACAGCTGTGTGGAATTCGCTGCAAAGGGTTGCCCAAATGTTTTGAATTATAATTGATGGCTAACACAACTCCACTCTTTTATCTGGCGTTGGAATCCAGAGATTAAGTTTTAACCATAACCACATATTCATCTCATCATACTTATCTTAGAAACACGTGTTGTTTCCGAGCTGGTCAATATTCTAATTCATAAAAGCATATTTGATCACTAACTCCAAGGTAGAAAAAATTAAGAATAACGAAACATATTTGATCTAACCCTTTACCACCTATTATTTTGATTAAGACAACACATACTATTGTTAATAGTATTTGGATGACAAAATGTTCAAATGCTATGTTAAAGTAATAATATGGCGCTTGTACAACGGATGCTCCAATGGACGCTACAACTTCTTTTCTTTATTAACATTACATGTCATGACCAAAAATCTAGGTTGACAAAGCATCTGAATACATTTCAGGTGATGTGGAAATGGAAGCACTGCAAATATCCATATTTTATATATTAAAATCATGTTTTGGTGAGATTGCTATGATTAGGATATTGGGACATCTTTTGTGATTGAAAACACATAATAGTTGATGTTTGAAACTTTCTCAAGTAGGGCCCTTTGCCTAGTCCATAGCAAATGCTGACTACTAAGAAAATTTTGTGGGTTGTTAGTGTTTGATATTTTTCTTATTTATTGGTTGCTACACCAATACACCCTGTTTTCTCTTGGTGTAAATACCTAAGGTCATCATGGGAACTTTTCGGCATCTTTGGTCTGACATATTTATGGTTCATGATCTCCACTTGGACTTGAGACCAAGGTATGCAATACCGTATCGTACCGGTGTTTCGAGGTTGGCTCGGTACGGTACAGTACCGTGTACCGAGCGGTACACCAGGGCGTACCAAGCGGTTTTATATATTTCTTTCTCTTACTATAGTACTGTAGCACGTTCCGTCCGATAGCGGGCGGTCCGCGTATCGGTATGCTGTCGAATCGGTACGTACTGCCCATACCGGGCAGTACCATTCGAAATTGCATACCATGCTTAAGACTATCATGTTGCAAAGAGGTTGTCATTCAAGGTTCTGAATACCGTACCGTATCGATATACAGATCAGCTGTTGGTACGGTACGTACCGATCTGTACTGAGCATACCGACATATAGGATACTAAGGTGTACCAATGTACTGCCCATACAAGTCCTCTATCGTACTGGTACATACCGAGTGGTACGGTACGGTATTGCAAACCATGCTGTCATCTCAACCCAAGAAATCATCTTTGTTTTGTTTATTTTATTGGTTTTTAGGTGTCTTTAAGTACTTAATTGTTACGTTTCTGTTAGTAGCTTGGCTGACATTTCTGTATCTGATGCATTCATGTTTCATTGGCTGTTAAAACAGTGCACTAAAGAATGTAGTATGCTCCAAATGCACTGAAACTGGAACAACATGCCAAAACTTATAAATTCAGTACTGAACTGAGTCGATGCTGCAGTAGGCTGGGCTGCTTGTTTCTGGGCCATATGGGTTCCCATTGAAGCTGCCTCCAGGGTTCAAGTTGGTTGTCAGGGTGCCAGACCAGGTCAGCACCTGTTGGACCTGGAGCCTTTGACTAGGCTAGATGCAGTCTGGCCTGGTTAGGTTCTCAGCTGGGCCAAATTTGGCCCAGTGCTTGGTTCCAAACAGGTTCAAATATATGTATTTTTCCTAAAACAACTGATCCAATTAAGTAAATTGTCAAATTCCATAATGGCTCAATCAACTAGTTTATTTTTAAAAGGTAAAAGAACAGCAAAATAACCATGATCTCAACTATGATGAGAGGAAAATGAATAGATCTTTTATAATAGGGATCTATAATTCAATTTAAACTTCACGCTTCATATGATCCCTCAATACAAATACAAAAGCTATTTGTAAAATTAAATAATTTGTGTGCTCCATATAATTTCCAAAAATTAAATTCATGGTCATAATCTTCACAAGACATCATCATCATAAAATATAACAAAATAGTTCTAGAAAAACAAATAGAAATTCCTATAGATCTGCTGACAGGTGATGCCTCACCTTCTTCCCCCTCTTCCCCGACAGGTGATGCTACCCCCAATGATTTGCGAGGAGGATTATAGGGGAATTTATAAGGACAGAAACTCCTTTTTAGAGTCCAAAATCTTCATCTCGCCACATTAAAAACAATTAACAATAGAATATTCAAGTTTAACTAGGCCTCTTTACTTTTCCACTAACTAAACATACTCATCAATTTTAAAGTAACTTAAACTCCAAATCTTTGATTCTGTGCCAATAAAAAATAAATTTTCTAATTCCTAAAATCATAGATCATCTTACCGGTCCGTATCGCTGTACTGACTAGCCATTGGTACGGTATGTACCTATATACCAACACACGGTATGGTGAGGTATTCTGATAGACTAGTATGTACCATCTATGTCGGTCCACTGTCGGATCGATAGATACCACCGATATCGAGCGGTATATCATGGTACGACGAACCTTGCCTAAAATATCCCAAATCAAATCACAACTAGATTCGAGGTATAACACAAATTCTGTACTTGTATCTCCATTATGTTCTCATTGAAGATATTACATACTGCATAGTTTGTGGATTATAAATATGTAAGGTTTTGTTTTATGAGTTTTTGTCTTATATTGCAACTATAAATGTATAATCATGTAGTGATTACTGGGTCTTTAGATTTGTTGTTTGCATTATTCCCTTTTTGAGCCTAGCCAAAATAGTTGGGATTTTATGTGTTGTTATACGTTATGTTTACATTTTGACTTTGTCTGCAATATCTAGTTTATTTGTTGGACAGCGTGTTCTCTATGTGGACATTGATATCCATCATGGGGATGGTGTTGAAGAGGCTTTTTTCACGAGTGACAGAGTCATGACTGTGTCATTCCACAAATATGCAGAGAGAAACTACTTTCCTGGAACTGGCAATATAAAAGATGTTGGATTTGGGCAAGGAATGTACTATGCTTTAAATGTTCCTCTAAATGATGGGATGGATGATGAAAACTTCCGGGGACTCTTTAGGCCTATCATTCAAAAGGTGATGGAGATTTACCAGCCTGATGTGGTAGTTCTCCAGTGTGGTGCTGATTCATTAGCAGGTGACAGACTAGGTAGCTTCAACTTGTCTGTGAAGGGGCATGCAGATTGTTTACGATACCTTAGATCCTTCAATGTCCCCATGATGGTTTTGGGAGGTGGAGGTTACACAATGTGCAATGTCGCCCGCTGCTGGTGCTACGAGGTTGTTTTGCACATATCTTTGATTCACGGAATTTACTTTGTGATTGGTTGGAGCTGTTTGTTGATTCATACCATGTACAATGTTTTGCAGACAGCAGTTGCAGTTGGAGTGGAACCTGACAATAAGTTGCCTTATAATGATTATTATGAGTATTTTGGTCCCGACTACAATCTTCATTTTCAACCAAGAACGATGGAGAATAAAAACTTTCCAAAAGAACTGGAGAACATAAGGTAATTGTTAACTACAAATGTATCAGAATACATGCCTTTTATTAAGAGAAGCAGTGCAGAGTATCTGTATGCAATATCTCCACTGAGATAATTTTATATAAATATGCTATTTACTCAACCACACTCACTTAATTCATGATTTGTTTATAATTGATTACTGAATCTGTTTTAATTGTCATGTGTACTGCATATGTATATCTCTTAGAGGTTCATTGTATTGAAGAACTAGAATAGCACAAAACGTAATTCATAATAAAAAAGAAAAAGAGCTAGTAGAAACCCCAAACATACTTTGTGCCTTTGTGAAAAGCAATAGTTAGTTGCTAGAGAGTCGAACTTGCTATTTGAATGTGCACTTGATCCTTTTCATTATCAATATGTTTTGTCCAATGTGCATTTTTTAAGGTTCTTTTTTCATAGTCAGGTTCTTATGAAAATACCATCTTCTTTTGATGTTTTGCTTTTATTGTCTGGTTCAAATGAGTTTGCAGGAATATGTTAATGGATCACCTTTCACATATTGAACATGCTCCAAGCGTGCAGTTCCAGGCAAGACCACCCAGCACAGAAGCTCCGGAGGAGGTGTATTTCTTCTTTAATCAAATCTACTGTCATTCTTTTTATATTTGTGATATAAGAAGATCTGATAACCATAAATTGACACAATGTAGGAAGATGAGGATATGGAAAATAGGACACAACCCAAACTTTGGAGTGGTGAGTATTATGATTCTGACGACCTTGAGGACAACAAAAAGCCTGAACCTGAAAATGTAGCATGATCAAGAGACTGTCAATAGAACCTAGTATACAGGTAATCCTTGCTTTGCATATCTATTTCTACATTTGTCTGTAAGTCTCATTTGATGTTTCATCAGAACCAATGCAAGTTCACCATTGAACTTCTTTTTTATGCTTTTCGACTCTCGAGCTTTGGTGTTCAAGCTGGAGGAGTGATGTATTTATGTGTCAAATCTATATAATTATCTTGCAAAAGAAATCTATTTAGGTATAAAAGCTGTTCTCTTAAATGTATGTCAACATAAAGAGCTTTTAAAGTTACTTGTTCATTTGACTCCTATTAGCACATAGCATAAAACTAAGACTTGGCTATAGGTACTAAGAGTAGGTAGCAGTTTGCCTTGAGTGTTCCTAAAGAAGGTGGTTGCCTTAATCCACTGAGTGTGCCACCTACTAGGTAACAGTATACTAACTAATTGTACAAGAGAAATGGTATGATCATCCTAGATAAATTATCAATTTTCTCAGTGAAATTTTAAAAGAATCCAAATTGAGTTGTATCCACTGGTAAAGAGATGTTGCTATCTAGTCATCCTTGTCGGGGAGAGTGATCAGATAGATTAATATTTATTTCTACAAAGTGAGACACTTGCTTTTGTGTTCTGGATGTGGAAAAAAGTTGGGGAAAGGGTGAAAATACAATTTAGGCAACATAGGTGGTAAAAGGCCTATACATGCGGACTCCTAGAAGTAAATTACTTTAAAATTCTTGTAGACTTTGGATTGTTTATAATAGTTATGTAAATAAATGTAAGTTCACAAAAATTATATGAAAATAGACATTTCTCTTAGAAATATTCCTGCATTGATCGTATAAGAGTTTTTCGACTCCCCATTGTTTCAAATAAACATACTGTCAATTATGATTTTGAGATATTTTGACAGAAGATGACTTTTAAGATACTGCATGAAGTAGATGCAAGTGGAAGTCACGCTGTTGTGCTTCATGATAAAAAACACGCATAAAGAAAACTTAACAAACCAATGTTTGCACAATTACTATTATTTTCTTACACAAGCATTTAAATCAATCATTTCTTTTATTACACAACCAAATCTACATGATTTCTGGGCTGACAGCTCGTAATGTTATCTGATGGTTTTAGACTTGTGTACCCATTGAGAAACCACTATATGCAGGCTTGGTCATTCATGATCCCCCTAAGCATCTCAAAATAAAAAAGAAGTCCTATATTTTACTTCTGAAGATCACCTTAACATCATCTGCAAGTCCTATTTGTTACCTCTACCTGACTCAATTTACAGGTGTATCCTGCAGGAAATTAGTGTGTTCTGTTATTCATTTTCTTAGGTGTCTTTGAAAAAAAAAGGCCTAACATTTATATTTGTCACAATAGGTCTTGGAAGATTGTTCAACTTAATCACCTTTCTATAAGAACAATAGGGAGCAAAATATGTTTTTTGAGGCATAAAGATTTCCAAACTTGTATTCAGAGACATCCACATCTTGGATGGATGATGCATCGTTGGTTCATGATGTATTGACTGCATATTGTGATAGATTGATGATGTATCCAATAGATTTTGATGACTCTGACATTCATGAATATTATGGATTTTCATAGCTGTGAAAATCAAGCTCCGATGATGGATTAATTATTACCTAGGTTGATTTGCTATTTGCTGCATCTGTGACCTTTGATGAGTCGGGCTTCTTTTCTGTAAAAAGTATATATATATATATATGTATATATATATATATATAGAGAGAGAGAGAGAGAGAGAGAGAGAGAGAGAGAGTACAGGGAGCAATAGTTAGTGTATGGTAGAGCTGTGATGCACCAGGTAAGGCTGTGCATATTGATCACTGCCTTCTTTAAATCTCTTTTATCTTGCTTGTATTTAACTAAAATTGCTGAGTAAACTTGCACTCTTAAACATTCCAAACCACCAATTAAAAACATAATCATTCATATTTTATGTTAAATAAACGTTATACTGCATCACAATAAACATGCATCGATTACAAAATTGTCTTCACAAACATGCAAGGTTAAATTGAAGATGAATATGATGTGATGACTTAATTCACAATCAGCAAATAACTATGCTAAAGTCTTTGTACTAAATGGCTCCACTTAAACTCAAATACTCAAATTAGACTTATCTTCTTGGAAAAAAGCCTAGGCAGATGTTGGTGGTTGCTTTAGCAACATTGGCTCAATGAGATGTAAATTGTTACTTTCAGATCGTAGAATAAGTTGTATCCTTTTAGAACATGGTTTCTCAACAGTGTTGTATGATATTTGGCGATACTTCTTAGCATTCAACTATATAACATCCTGCAATGACTTTATGGCCTGATATCTATACATTTCTATCTGAAGATATAATTCTCTTCTTTCAGTTGCATTATTGTAATACCATGTTTTTGATGCAGGATATATCCAAAACTGCAGCAGTTAAGTAGATCAACTAGCTGATGTTAATGGTCCATGTCAATATATTTCTGTGCAGATATGTTGTCTTGGTGGGTTTTTTTTTTTTGTCATTAATACTCTTCATCATCATTAAAGCCAGAATAAAATGCTGCAATAGAAAACCGGGAAGATCAACAAGCTTGCTGTTGTTCAATATAGTAGGTTATATCAAGCTCATTATTGGTTAAAGAGGAATACTTTTGGACAAATGTATATCCTTGACAGATTGTTTGTCTGTCCAATAGTTGAAATTTCTCGAACTATATCTTGCAGATCAACATATTTGTGGCACTATAACTTTTTCTTATCATGATTCTCATATCATTCAAGAAATACCGTGATAGGGGCAATTTGGCCTGTACATAACTCAGTTGGGATATCCAAGTAGTTTCCGATGTAAAGTTTCCCCCAGTAGCTTGTCTTTAATCATTGCTGACTTGAAGTGAAGTGGTTGAACCTGTATTATTTCGTCTTCAGGGAAGGATTTTTTCTGATGTTTAACAGTACTTTGTAAATTCTGTAGTATTAGACCTGGCCAATGTCGTTCTCCCAAAATACACTGTTTTGTTTGTTCTTTGGTATGCAGATGATCATTATCTTTATGTGCATACTGGTGTTTGGCTCCCGACCTCTAAACAACTTGCTAGCCATCAAGAGATCCAGATTAGTCTTATTCTCTTACAAATTCTCTAAGTTTATGTTCTACATGCTCATTTCTTAATTGTGATCCTAGTTCTTTTGATGACTTTCCACTCAACACTGTACAGTAAACATTGTGCCTGATCAATCCTTGGATGATATGCATTAATATTTTAGCTAGCAGTAAACATTGTGCCCAAACAGACTTGATTCTCTTCGGCTTCGTCTGCCGAAGATCTTGAATCGAATCGATTCTATCGTTTCTCCAAAAAATTCAAGAAATCCATGTCTGATTTAAAATTTTAGTTAACAAATGTTACACATGTATTCGGTCTGTTTGGCTTGGGTCGTCAAACTTACATTTTAGATGGCTACTAACATGGACAGTTCAGCTTGGTTAAAATTTGATGCATCTCAGTGGGAAAATTTGATGAATTTGGATTGGTTCCCCTCATTTTTATTAGAAAAGATGGAACCTTGAGTCTGGTTTGATCGTGACAGACAGGAGATTCGAGCCCCACTTGCCTGTTGTGTTTGATGTCATCGTGACACACAGGTATATGTTAACCCAGCATAGTAACGTCTTCCCGATGACAGCGGTGAGGCAGAACTGCAATTCTGCCAGCATTATCCTATTGTCCTTGATGTGAATAATCATCAAGATGAGGGATATATGTTTTTTCTTTTTCTTTCAGGTAACTAATTCATCTCTTATCCTTAATTACATGAATTTCGGATCCTTAAACATTTTTTGAAGAACTGGAGGAGGAATTTTTAAGAGATGTAAGTGGAAAAGCTATCCTTCCACTGGTGCATTATAGACATTACATTGTAGGGTGAAGACCAAATCTTGGAACTCCTTTTGTTGTTCTTAGTGTTCATTTTCTGCAGTCATGAAATAGAATCCTCTGTATAATGCGGACAGTATGAGTTACTCGACGAAATGATGGACTTTGGTTACCTGCAATACACTGAAGCTAAGATTCTCGGTGAGTTTATTAAGACAGATGCATACAAGACAGAAGTTACACGGAGGTCTCTGATGGCTGTCACAAATGCGGTGTCTTAGCGCAGTGAAGGGTTGTGATACAACAATAATGAAGTAAGTAATTTGTCCCTGTTGTGGGGATACCTGTTAATTACTGTTCACTAAATAATCTCTGGATTCTCTTTCCTTCTTTTGCAAGGTGCTTTTGGCCATGGTTGAAAGTGTCAATATACTTGTCAACAGCAATGGACAGATTATCCATTCTGATGTTGGTGCATCGGAAATGAGAACATATTTGAGGTGCATTTTCTTTCCTATATTTCTATTCTTATCTCATTTGGAGTATTGTGGCATAGATTTGATGAGAATATGAACCTCTTTGTTTGTCTGTGCCATTTTTAAGCACATTACCACTTAATTAATCATTTTTTAACAATTGGTTGATGCCATAGTTTATCTGCAATTTAATGTTAAACCACATTTCAGCCATGAAGAGTAAACTTCCATTGTAATGATATGTACGAGGGTGCAGATTCATCCATTAATAACTAAGATATTCCATTGACTCATGTATTTTTGTCTCATCTTTAACACACATGGCATGAATTGATATATGGGAAACCAAGGGATAACGCATGAGTTTTCTATAAAAATATTCTTTTTCCAGTATAAAGAAAAAAATTTGAACCACCTCGTTGTTGGAATGCTGGACTAAACACTCCCAAGCATAGTTTCCTTGGTTATAATGATGGAAAGGGAAACTTTAATGAGGAAATGTTGTTCTCTTGCATCTATTAATAAGATCAATTATTTTGCTGCAAAGTCCTTGAATTATCTGCAAATTTATGCATATAACAGTCTATGAAAAACTCTTTTATCTTAGTTTATCATTGTCTTACATGCGAAGCAGTTTTAGGTGCATAAATAATATTTAGAAGAGGATAGGATAAACATTTTAGTTTATCATGTTCAATTTGGGGATGCCAGTGTGAGTGCCTTGGACCAATATCTAGAAGTGACCTACTTTTAGCAATGCTTGTAAACAAGGGAAAAAAGAATTGAGTGAGCATCTTTTTTCATTGACAACCCAAAGTAGATATGTTGCAAATGCAACAAAAGAAATAAAAAAGTAAACAAAATACTTTCTATTTGGTGTAAATGCAGCAAGAGGATCTAAGGATGCTCTCTGCTTTGCAGTTAGATTAAGTTTAGAGACTTCTTTTTGCAATTCTGGACATCTTTTAGAGATAATTGATTTCCATCTACATGTTACTTGAACTGATTGAGATTTATATTTTGGGTAAGATATGTACAATACAGTCCTAATTGATGACAAATGTCCTGGGTCTCATTTTTGGATTGGAATATCATGCCCACCTCTCCTCATATTCTTCCCCTCCTGCCCTCCCCCATCCTCCCATCCTTGCCTTACCCCCTGCACTCTTGTTAACTTGGAAATTTCACTTTTCATGAAGAAGGATTCTATAATTTAATACTCCAATATAAAATTAAAGTTTTGTGAGCATTTATTTAACCTGCACCTCTTGTTGACTCTGGTCACTCAGGTAAAGCCTCCGATCTGGGATGCTCAAGTCAAGAGGCAGTCAAAAAGTCACCTACAGATCATGGAAAAAGCGAAAAGTCAGTTTTAAGTTTTAGGAAAGGAGGTGCTAGCTGACTTTCATTTTGCCATAGATGATTGCACATTCCATTAACTCGTGCCGTCCTATAAACTTATGTTATCATTTCATTACCAAACAGCACTGCGACAAACGTGGTAAGTGAGCTGAGCTGCTCGTCGCTTCAGAAGCCACCAATCCTATCATAGGTTCTGCTGCATATGCACCTGAGAATGATGCATTAGTCTGGAAAATAAAATCTTTTCCTGGTGGAAAGGTACGGGATGTAACTTCTCTTTCTGGATTAATTGGAGGTACCATCAAGTCAAGTTTACATTTAAACTCTTTTTTTCTTCATGATTCTTGTGTGATTCTTTGCTACACGTGGGAGTACATGTGTCGGGTAGAATGTAGAAATGACAGCTGAAGCAGCAGCTCCCGAGAAGAAGGCTTCTATACGTGTGAAGTTTGAGATCCTATATTTCACTACCTCTGAGATACTGGTGTTTTGGTCTTTCAGAGTCTCTATATCAAACTACCATACGAACCAGTAGTTGATGAATCTATTATATTGGTTACCCAGGTCTGGTATCTACCAAGCTTTTCCATTGGTGAGACGCATCACAGTGGCTGGTGACTATGAACGAAGACTCATCTAGCTCACTACATTCCTGCTGTCTGGCATTGGAAAACCAATATGCAAGACTATAGAAGCTTGTACTGTAGTTACTGGATAAAATCCAAGTTTAGCGTTGGTATGTGCAGTAGAAAGGTCATCTTGCCTTTACCATCTTATATGAAATTGTTTGCGAGCATGAAATGCTATTCGCAAGAGAATTATGTATTTAGGTCGGTCGTCGAGTATTGTGCTTGGCAATGGAAATATGCTAATCTGTATTTGACTGTGTAAAAGGCTATTGCGTGCTCTCTTTCCTTTCTCGAGCCATGTGAGAAATCATGTAGAGCATCCCACTCGCGAAGTCAATGCTTTTTTACATGTCTGTGTTAGCAGTCCTTATAAATTTTTTTTTTAAAAAAAATAATTATTTATCTCTATTGAGATATCTGAATTAATTAGTTAGTGTATTGTTGTATAAATGATAGGTCAACTTCACATATGAGTATTATTTAATATAATAAAAATATTTTTTTAATTTTTAAAATATAATTATTTACTTATCGAAATGAAAATCAATTAAGTCAAACATAATGAAATTTGAAGTAAGTTTGAGTTAGTGAGAAAAAAAGTAAATTTACAACTACAAGGGATGACTTTTAAGTCAAATCAAGAGTTCATTGGTTGTTTGTGGAATCTATCTAAACTTTGTCCTTTTAACAATAACACAACAGAGGATCAGTGCGTTACCTACAAGTCAAAAATGATCAGCACCTGTCAATGTGATCGAAGATGGAGAAGGTCAACGAGAATAATGAGAGATAAAACGAGGAATAATAGAGGATGAAACCCTAAATAAGGCATATATGGGACGATGGCGTATAAGTGAGGCCGATTGTGACGATAAAGGAGAGAGAAAAAAAAATTGGAAGAAAGAAAAGTAATAAAATAAAAAAGACTATAAAGGGGAGGTTATAGGTAAGATGGACGATTACGACAGTATAAGTGAGGCCGATTGTGACGATAAAGGCGAGAGAAAAAAAAATTGGAGGAAAGAAAAGTAAAAAAATAAAAATGACTATAAATGGGAGGTTATAGGTAAGATGGACGATGACGACAATAGAAGAGATGAAGAGGGAGAGATAAACATGACAAAATATGATAAATAATTTATAGGAAACGATCCGAATCCTTTTACCGATTTATGGAAGATGAATTAGTTCAAGTTCAACCTACTCATTCAAACTTTTTTTTTTGGGGGGAAATTTATCATATTTAAGATGTTCCACTTCGTTAAATATGGGGCGCTCAAAATAAAACCCATGAGAATTTTTTTTCGGATATATATATATATATATATATATATATATATATATATAAACTCAAAATTTGAGGAATAGAAACGAAAAATCACTTAATACGAAGAAATATATAATTTTGTGTTTCCGGCCTCTTCATTGCACATCGCCACCCACCACGCACTCTGCTCCTCGACCTCTCGGCCGCCTCCTCATCCCGCGGCCGTCCGCATTTCGCAAGCCGTCAACTGGACAAAAAGAAGAAGAAGAAGAAGAAGAAGAAGGGATGCAGAGCGCCGCACTCTCTCCCTCCTACACGCCACTCCTCCGAAACTACAAGAATCCCCCCACCCCGAGGCCAAACCTCCTCCTCCTTCCCCGCATCACCTGCAGATCCCGCCTTCAACCACTCGCTGCGGCCGCCTCCTCACCCCAAGGCCTCCCCGGAGCACCCCGCCCCTTGGTATCCCTCCCATCCCTCTCGGATCGAAGGCCCGATGATCGGTTTGCGGCCCGCGCGGCCTCCGTCCCCGATAGCGCCTCCGCCGGCGATGGCGCCACTGTTAGCGGCGGGATCATGCAGACGCTGCAGCTAGGGTCGCTCTTCGGCCTCTGGTATCTCTTCAACATCTACTTCAACATATACAATAAGCAGGCACGTCTTCTCCGCTTTCCTCTGCTCTCTTCTTTCCTTTCTTGCTTTCTTCTTTGATGGAAATATTTGATACTGGGGGAGCTGGTGGCCGTGTCACTTGGATCTGTGCCCTTTGCTTTGAATCTGCAGATCTGCATGTTCTGGTCCACTATCTAAATGATCCGGGATGTTTGCCGGTGTATTTTTAACTATATGCGCTTTTTTGGATCTTTGGCTGATACATTCCTTTCTTGCAACCTTTTCTTCCTTTCTTTATTTTTTCTTTAATTGGAAGTTGAGCCTCTAGAATTGTCATGTCTATCTTTATTTGCTTTGAGTGCATGTGAAAGAGGTACTCAGCTGGCTGTGACAACCGCAAGCAGAAGATTCCACCTCATCCGTTCTTTCTTTTTTTAGGGTAGATTCCAAGCAATATGTTCATCATCTTCCTCTGATTTTTTGGCTTATTTACATTAGCGTCGTTGCACTTTCAACCTTGAACGTGGGATAATAAGAGCGGACTTGCCTATACCCCATCGGTGGCATGGCATGACATCAGCTATATCCTCTTTACTTATTTTTTTTTTTTTTTTTTGCTCCGAGTCTGAAAGCCCTAGCTGGCCCACGATGATCCGAGTTTCCAAATGTCAATTTCTTCGGTAGATTATGGTTCCAAATGAAATGATGTGGCCTATGATAGAGTTGTCCTAAGACAATTAATGAAAAACATATAGAGAGAAGAAGGTTTTGCATGCATCTTTTATTGATTTTGAAAAGCCTATGATAAAGATTTTTAGAGATCTATCATGAAATGTTTTCAAAAATAAATATGTATCCATTAATTATTTTGATGCTATAGAAGGTATGTATGGAAGTGTTATCATTAGTCGGTAAACTATGGAGTGTGTTTAATGAATTTCCCATCAATATAAGGCACATTGGAAATTTTACGTTGGCAATGGATGAATTTGCTAGTGAAACACATGATAGTTCTCAGGTGTATTTTATTTGTTGATGGCATTGTTTTAGTTGATGAGAGTTTAAATGGAATTAATTCTAAGATTGAGTTGTGGATATAAACCTTAAACTAAAGGTTTTTAATTAAATTGGTTTTATGTTTTTTAGGTTTGCCTTTGATTTCCTTAAATCCTGTAGTGTGTCTTTGTAATTAACAGGTTGGCAGACTGGATATGTTGTTGGATGTGGCAAACCTTATTTTACGATAAAATTCTATTCCCGTGTTATTGCTAAATTTTGTCAAAGTGATCGCATGGGTTTCTCTGAAATTACAAAGAATATATAACAGATTCTTTTGTTTTTATATCATATTGCTAAAGAAGACAAAATATTCTTGTGGATGAAATTGTTGATGAGTACCTTTTTACGTTGAAAAAACAATTGCAATTTCATGATTGTTGATCGCATTATATCAATTTTTTTTAATTTCCAGAAACTAAATTGTTCTGTTTCGTACTTTTGTCAGTGGACTTGGTTGAAACACCATTCTTGTTTTCAATAAATGCTCTTTCCTCCAGCATTTTTGTTTCTTAAAGAAATTTTCTGCTTATCCATGACCATTAGTTGTCCTGGCTTTGTTGCCATCTGATTTGGGCTGCTATATGTCACAGGTTCTGAAGGTTTTCCAATTTCCACTTACCATCACAACAGTTCAATTTGCCGTTGGAACGTGTGTTGTCCTATTCATGTGGACCACTAATCTATACAAGCGACCTAAGTTTTCTGCTTCACAGGTGATGTTTTGTGATGCTGGTACTCAATTGAGCATTAGAAGATGCACAGTAGATCAATTCATGATATTTTATCATCACTTCTTTTCAGCTTGCTGCCATCTTACCGTTGGCTGCAGTCCATACAATGGGTAACCTCTTTACAAATATGAGTCTGGGAAAGGTTGCTGTTTCATTCACGCACACAATCAAAGCTATGGAGCCCTTTTTCTCTGTCCTTCTTTCTGCCTTATTTTTAGGGGAGGTGATTCTTTTAAACTTTTCTTGTCCTTTTAACAGGATACTATGCTTTGTACAATTGATCAGCATCTCCTGCCTTGCAATATTTCTGATGTATATATTAGGATAACCTATTTTGAAATTGGGTAATTATGTTTAAATTATGTTCTTAATGCCTTTTAGTATATCTAAAATCTTTGCAATTTGAAGATTGTAAAGGTTCCTCTAACTAGTAGAAATGGAGATATTTGTCCTTTGATTATCGTATTATTAACTTGTAACACCATAAATGGTCTCTTCTAAATTGGAGTTAGTAGCTTTAGCATTTTTGTGATTTTTTTTTTCCTACAAATAATCGAAACTTGATGTGGATGCAGATGCCTACTATATGGGTTCTAGTATCCCTTGCGCCAATTGTTGGTGGTGTGGCATTGGCCTCTCTCACCGAAGCTTCTTTTAATTGGTAAATAATGTTTTTTTTTCAAATTTGGAAATTATCAGGCTTTTCAAAACATTGATGTTTGTTTGCATGAATCATCTAGTCTCCTTAACTCACCTCTTTCCAATATAATGAAAATATACCTTTTTTGTTTTTGTATTTTTATAATCTTAATGGATTATTCCTCTGTTGTAATCAGGGCTGGATTTTGGAGTGCAATGGCTTCAAATGTGACCTTCCAATCCCGCAATGTGCTTAGCAAGAAAGTCATGGTTAAGAAAGAGGTGATCAAGTTTTCTAGAAGCAGAATGTGTATGCTATGCTAACAAACATCATTATAATCTTTCATATATGGAACTATTTCATTTAATTTTCACGAAAGCAACTTCCTGAGGCAAATTTTGTGCCATAATTTGCTTTTTTATGTTGCAGGAATCATTGGACAACATAAATCTCTTCTCCATGATAACTATTATGTCATTTTTCCTTCTAGCTCCTGCAACTTTGTTTGTGGAGGGCATCAAGTTTACCCCTTCATATCTGCAGTCCACTGTAAGTAAAGTCTTGAAGGCGCATTCTCATATAGTTTCTGTATTTAGATATATCTAAAATTCATAATAAATGTGTATTTACGATCAAATTGATGTAAATGTAGTATTCTGGAACATCTAATTCTGTTGTTATTCTTGTTTGGCTTAATGCTTTAGGGTTTGAATCTTAAAGAGATATACATGAGATCTTGTCTCGCAGCACTGTGCTTTCACGCTTATCAGCAGGTTTGATATTCTAAATTATTGTGCATATTTTGTGCATAGACAGTGAGCTTATATATAGCTAGTGTGCCTGTATGTTTATGTTTTGAAAAGATTTTTATCTTTGAGTCATAAATAAAAGAACATTTTCAATGTGATATTATAGATTTGAGTTATTGTCTATTTACTGTGCTGTTGTTATTGTGAATACTTTCTTAATATTTGCTTGTCAATCTTTTATTTTGAAAATTTACGGGAATTTGTTTTTTTTTTTTGTGGTCAATATCCTGAAAAGAGTTTTAATTGCCAAAAGTTGAGGTTCTTTAGGGGCACCTTCTATTTTCCATCTTAGTATTTCGTGTTTAAATTAGTTTTTAAGTGCATAAATAACCTTGTAGATTTAGAAAATGTTAGCTAGCTTAGTTGTTAAAGACTGACAGTTTATATGTAAGTCTTGGACTCAAATCCCGCTTTCGTTACTTACCCTTCCTTAAAAAAAAAAGGGAAAAAAAGACTTTGTGGATTTATACCATTGTACCCCCCAGTCACTATTGCTTCATACCGTATGATGTTTGATGCTTAATATGGTATTATTGGAGTTTCTTGTAGCGTGCAAGTGATCACAAAAGTAACTGGCACATACAACAATAGTCACCATACTTCTGTACAGATCATTTTCTTCCATTTATGTTTATAAAGGTTAACTTTCTCCACTCCTTTCAAAATAGTTTTTAACTAATTCTAGTTGGTCCTTTGACTTTCTTATCCTTGTGACATATTTATATTTCAATCTACGATGTGTTTCTTTGGGATCTTAGAGTTTGGAGTTATCATCATTTTGTCAAAAGTTGATCATGCTCCCAACCATAGGTATCAGATCCAGTCTGAGTTTTTATTTGGTTGTAGCATAAGGGGTCAGACTGGGTTAACCCGTGGAGTTGTTATTATCTTAAATGTAATAGAATGATAAAAAATTGTGGGGAAAATCGATAATCTTATGTTGCATAATCACAAGTTTATAAATATAAAATATTTGCCTTTGTGAACATGAATTTTGACCTACCAATCAATGTGTTTTACAATTTAAATTCACAAAAGCCTTACAGATTTGATCATATAATGTATCAAAAGCACATAAATTCCCAGAATATGAAAAGGACTTAATATTGCATTGAGAGGGCTATGATGACTAATGGTAACATGAAAGTTCAAAATGTATGTGTGAAATGTTACAACCGATCTTGGCCCTGAGGATATGATATGAATCTAAGTCATCAAGATTAGAAGTTATATTAGACTGAATCCAAGGAGGAAGTCAAGAACTTTACCTGACAACTACATAAGATTAGAGATAAGAAAGTGATATGTTTAACAAGGTTGTTGTCCTTAGTTCTAGGGCCATCATCTCCTTCCTCTTATTTCTAACCAATTCTTTGGTCTTGTTTTCCCTCGTGACACTTCTGAATCTACTCAACCCTCATCATAGTGAACTGCTTTTTGGATGTTAGAACCTGCTGAATTTATCTTCCTTCATCATATCCTAAACTGACCATTCCATCAGCAGCGGTTATCAGATATAGAGTCAGATTTGACCACATTCATTCAGGGACCACTGTTTTAGTTTTCTCCTGATGGTTTACAAGTCATTATATTTGATCCGTGTCCTTGTGTTGTTGCATAGAATCTCCTTTTTCCTTTTCTGAACAAAGAGAACACTTTGCTGTTCCTTTCTTATTATTCCCAGTGGTGTGATCAGCGTAGGATATTTTTCTGTTCTATTACTGGACGGCAAATGTTGTTTCACTTTTCGTCTGCTGGAAGCTTTGCCCGTATGAATGCTCGCTGATCACTTGAACTTGGCTGCTAGGTTTCATACATGATACTGTCAAGGGTATCACCTGTTACCCACTCCGTCGGCAACTGTGTGAAGCGGGTCGTGGTCATTGTGACTTCAGTCCTCTTCTTCAGGACACCAGTTTCCCCCATCAATTCACTCGGTAAGACTTTTATGGCGCCCTTCCACTGATGCTGGTTCTGTATAAAATTTGAGTACGTCTTCGATATTTTTTCACCATCATTCTCTTGTGCCTTCATCAAGAAAGTTCTCTGTTGCAGGTACCGGCATCGCACTTGCTGGAGTTTTCCTCTACTCGAGGGTAAAGAAAATCAAGCCCAAGACTGCATGATTAGCTGCTTTTCTCATTCCCTCTGTTACGAGGGATTAGGCAATTTATGTTTATCCTGCTTTGTTCTTCACGGCGTTCTTCTGGGTATGGAATTTGAGAACACTCTTGTTTGCTTGCGAAATATCTGGTGTTTTTCTTTCTATAAGTTCTAAATCGTGACATGTTCTGCAATATGAAGTAGGTGCAGTTTTTCCAACTTCTGTTTCTAGGGTTTGTATCTTTGGAGTACTCTGGCTTTTCCATATTTTTCATGGATTGGAACTCCGTTTACACTTTCGATGCACGGTGAAACCTTGTGATTGTTAACAAAGCCTATACATGTGATTGAGGACGGGGTACTATTACTTTGCGTATCCCCTTGGCCCGAGTTATGCTTATCATTCTTCGAGTTGGATTACCATTGTAAAAAATAATTAAAAACAAAAAACAAAAGATATGCAAGCATATATTTACCATTTTGATGGATTTACACACACACATATATATATATATATCTGTTTGATTCGCGTTACAGTTCGAAATTTGAACCAATCTGGTATACGTTACAGTGTAGAAATTGTATCAAAATAAAAAAAAGACTCGATACGACTGAATCTGGTGTCCCAATAACAATAATAATAATAATAATAATAATAATAAACCTGATATTATAAAAAGTGTTTACCACCTGATTACAAGATTTTTTTACCCCCTGGCTTAGAACTGGTTCTCGTGTCTTTGCTCCCCGTGCATGCAAACAATCTCAACAATTCGAACAGTTTAATCAGGTTGGCACAACAGAAACAGCGGATCAAAAGTTCCAAAGTACCGCAACAGAAACAGTGTGCCAGTCTTGTATCACCAAGAGGAGAGTGGGGGGGGTGTTTCAGACAAACTAGCTACTACCACAGCTAAATGAATGTTCGAGTATTATCATGTCAGTGGACATTTTACAACACAAACATGGAATGCTGCCAAACTCAGGACGAGGAACTTGCACCGTCCGTCCGTCCATCCATCCTAGATGATGGGTTACTCTGCACAATCAATTATCCAGCCCAGGCCTCCGGGCAGGAGACTTTGACTTTGGCGATGTCTTACTACCTTCCACGAGGGGGATTACACCATCCTCCTCGTCTGCGGGAATCATGCCTTCTTCCTCCTCTCCACCGCATTTATTATTCTGCAATGGCGGAGACCTTGGGATCGGCTGCTCTGTATCACCATTTCTAGGTGACGACCCTGCAGGCCATGGCCCTTGGCCGGGTGATCCTTGTGGTCTTCCATTGTCTATGATACTGTAAGTGGACCGGCTTATCCCATCATGTGGGCTGGGTGAGTGATCGAGTTCAGCCTTTCTCCCGTGTTCGCCATCATTCGACTGCGGTCTTTGCTGATCTTCATAATACTGCATAGGTGAACGATCTGGATCATTTGAGCCATGAACTACCGGCGATTGCACCCTCCTTGCCGGTGATGAACCCACACGTGATGCCGGCCCAGTTCCCACCCCAGGACGATCAAAACCACGGCTAGGACTGTGACTGTGGCTCCTACTTCGACTGCGACCATGGTTCCTGCTATGAGGACTTGCATGTCGAGCGGGTACCCTCTTCGAAATAGGGCTATACCTCCGACCATGGCTACGGCTACGGCTCCGGCTGCGGCTACGGGTGGGGCTTCGGCCTCGGCCTCTAGATCTGCATGTCATAAGTGCTTTTGTAACTCACATAATAGAAACTACAACTATGTCCAACTGACAGTTGAAACAATGTCCCCAGTTCAGATTCTTAGAACCATTGTACAATATCACAACATGAAACATGAAAAGGATGGACATCACATATGTTATTACCTACATACTTTATAGACTAAATCCATATCACCAGAGGATAGACATTATTTAATGGTGAATTTCATGACGAAAGATAAATATGCATCATTTTAAAGTTTGAGTTTCATTCATTTTACAAATGTGAAAGTCTTCCAAGTACTTTGGCATTGTGATCTTCCTTCTATGCAAGAGTAATTAATGTAAAAAACCTAACACAGTATTAGCTTCCATGCTGCAGTGTGGAATAACGCCATATCATGGAACACTGGGTTTGCAAGCACTTAAGATGAATTGTTACGATGACAATTTGCAAACCCAGTGAAAGCATATATATGATTACTAGGATAACAAAAGAATCACAAGTACCTGTCATGAGGCTCATGGTCAATGATTCCACGACTGCCATGTTGAATGTCTGATCTAACAGGCAGAGGAAGCAGGCCCTGGCCACCTTTTCCATTGAAACTGGAGTTGCTTCTTCCACTTTGTGTGCGGCCACCATCACGAGCATCAGAACGAGAACCCCAGCGACGAGACCTGCCGCCAAATCCACCACGTGACACCATGTCCCTTAACTCCTTTGGAACGCGTTGGTTGGCACCTTCAAGAACCTTAACAAGATCTGCAGCATACTTGGAATCCTGGTCGCAGAAAAATGTGTAAGATAATCCAGTGGCACCTGCCCTACCAGTTCTACCAATTCTGTGAACATAGTCTTCAACTCCCGTGGGGAAGTCATAGTTGATCACAACCCTGCAGCAAAACTAGATTCAATGGGTTTCCTTGCAAGGCAATTCTTCAAATCTAAAGCAGCATAAGCAATCATTCATGCATAATAGCTATAAGCAGATGAGCCTTCAAAATTAGACATCACTGTCTGTTCCTATCTTGAACTAAATATCATAAAACCATAACCTGATATCCTTGATGTCTAGACCTCGAGCAGCAACATCAGTTGCCACTAGAATGGGAGATCTTCCAGTGCGAAATTGACTTAAAACCCTATCCCTCTCAGCCTGAGACTTATCACCATGAATAGCAGATGCACTAAACTGACGAGTGAGGGTCCGAGCCAGCTGGTCGCACATTCTCTTCGTGGAACAAAATATTATGACCTTAGAACCTGGATCTTGGGACCGTAATATCTGCTCTAGTCGTCGTTGTTTCTCCACTGGGGTAATTACTTCCACATACTGTAATAAACACAAATGTTAGTAACTAGATTTTACCAAAATAAATTATCATCTCCATAACATATAGAGAGAGAGGGAGAAAGAAATTTAAGCATCAAAATCAGTATCAACATATGTACTTTCAGAGGGAGTGTTGTGAGTTCAACTTCATACTTGCACGTGTAATTTCAGAATTATGTTATGACAAGGTGTGACAACAATCCATAAAAGTCTTAGACGAATAAACAGTTATTCTGCCAAAACAATTAGTCTGAAGTCTTATACATTAAGCCTGGGTAAAATAAAAGATACTTCTAAAAGATTTACCAAGAATAAGCTGAAAGAGCATACCCACCAAGTTATCAAGGAAATGAAACAAAATAGAATATGAATTCTTCCTAGGAAGTGTCGAGACAAGAAGAAAGAGGCAAGGAATCAGAAAAGTAGAAAGGCATTTTTGTGGCATGAAACATGAAAGAATACTTCATATTTCCCAAAAATCATAAGAAGGAAGCAACATTCATAGAAGCATTTTTTACCAAAAATTACAGCAAAAGCCTTCTTCATAAAAATTATATTATTGCACTCCTTCCAGACTCCAACGAGGCACCATGAAAATGCCACTGAAGTAAAGAGCTAATTGCTTTTCCTGACTCACCAAGTATGCCAAACTTATAATCTACAAAATAGTTGTAGACAAAGTTCGTTCTATGAGACCTTGGATATCCTTGATAATGACCAAAGAAGCATTCAGTCATTGATGTTAATTATTCAGAAAACCTTTCTGCAATAAAATATCATTTGGCATTAGACAAACACATAGATGTTCATCTTAATGAGGAAGGACGCTTCCAAAGAGTTTTAACAAATACTATTTCATAAGAGTTTAAGATGCTATAATTATCGGCCACATCAGACATTAGGCCAAGGTTCCTAAAAGCCTAGTGATAGCAATCCAAAAGAAGATTTGCATACAGAAAAAATATCGCTCTAAAATTTTCTGATAAATAAGTGTAGAATACTGAAGTACCATCATTAAGGTCTTAGGTTCTAATATATTTGTTGTATATTAAGGGGGCTATTGAAAGAGGTCATGATATATCCAAAAAAAGGTCTTTGATGATTAAGTACACCATCCATGAGTCCAAACACCAAAATCAAAATTGTCTATGAATTCTAGATATTTCTAATGAAAAATGAATGTATGGCCAAATAGGTTTGTCCATTAATTTATAAGCGCTTAATGATTTTCATTTCTAATGCAATTTCTTGACTTAGATGATGTGATTTCATGGTTAGAGTAACCAAATCAAGTTTGTCCAATCAAGAACCTAATGAGTAAAAGATGATTGTACGAGGACTTCTATAAATTAAGGAATTTCATTATATTTCAGACAGAGAGGGCTCTCTGCTTCTCAATAACTTTATCCCTTTGTGCCTCTCTTTTTCTACTGTTCATTCTCAAACATCAAACCCATCAGGATAAACAAATTGATCTAGAGTAGATCATTAGTTCACAGAAACAGGGTCAGAAGGTTCGTTTCATTAATTTTGAAGATAATTATCTCATTCACACATGTTATTTGTCTTCACTAGAAACTCGTTTTCATGGTTTGGACATTCAAAATAACATGGGTTTAGCAATTTATAAATCATTAAACCTAGCAAGATATAATCTGCAACCTATTTTGATTAACTTTAGGTGCATCTTCCTTTTAAACAAACAAAGATACTATGCATCTTCCTTTTGAGCAAAGATAGTACCCCATAATACTACTGCCCTTTGAATTTTGAAAGCTATTGCCAGCAATTAATGAAACAAACTAAATTTCCAGCAACCTGATATGCCAAAACCTCCATTCAATTCATTGGTGCACTGAGATCCACTTACCCAATTACTTCAAATTGTTAAGGGATTCCTACTCTTTTTAAAGAAAGATCTACTAATCCATTCCATTTACATGGTAAATTATTTAAAATTGTTGAGATATCCACACCCTTCCAAAACAAAGATCTACTTAAATCCATTCCAATGTCATGGTCAGACAAGTTAGACAAACAACAATAAATAGATAGGGATTGGAGAAAGGATAGAGTTAAATAAGAGGAATATGCAACCAAGCAAAAAAATAATTGCACTCGATCAACAAATCTCTTCAAAAATTTGTTGACATAAAAATGCTAATCCCTTCCAAATAGGGCATTAAATCTTAAAGAAATATAAAGCAAAATGAAAAAAAAACAAATTTCTTGACAGATTTGTTGATATTAAAAACACTAATCACTTTCAAAGAGTGCATTAAATCTTAAAGAAATATCAAGAGAATTGAAAAAAATTAGAGAGAAAAATGGCAGTGCATTTCTTAAAGTTGATAAAGAAACCCAAGATCATCTGAAACAAAAAAGAAATCTCTACTTCTTGTTTACTAAGGAGCCTAATTTTCATTTAATTAAGGGAAAACCATTTCAAAAATAGCAACATGAAGAGAAAGATGCAGAGTTGAATTCAATGGATCCATTTTTAAATTAAGTCTACAAGTAATCGGTACTTCGGGAATGAAATCCAAACAACTTCAACAAAAGCCGTTACAAATCTAATGTGTGGTGCATGGACCCAATTCTCTTAGTACAATCGTTTTTGTGGGTTAATAAAACTTAAAAAAAAGTGTTTAGTTGCAACGTCAAATTTATGAAGAATATTTTTTCACCAAAAGAGTTATTTGTTTGATAGGAAAAGATTTTGCAAAATTAAAAAATAATTCTCTAAATATTTTTTAAAACAAAAACTTTAGTTTTCCCATATTTTCTCTGGAAAAATAAAAGAAAAGCTCTCTAAATCATCTCTTTCCATCACTGTTTAACAATATTTTTTCGAAAAAAATAAAGACATGCTCTTATTTAACCTACTCAATTAATAGAATAGGTGGGATAATTGTTTTTCTATCTTCATCGTCCAATGCATAATTCATATAGATTTTTCACAAGAAATATTTTGAATAAAAGCCTTTCTCATATAATTTTACTTGCAGTTACACAGGCCTTTAGTGAAAAAAGCATGTGTATGACCCTCAATTTCAGGGAACGATGAGCAGGAATAGTTAGCAACAACGATCTAACTGAAGTTCTTTAAAGAGTTAAAAAAAATATTATTCACCATTGTATCGAAATTCTTACAATAATTTAGCAAGGTTACCTAACCCCTATAATTCAACGGTTTAACACTATGCTGTCATAAATTTGCTTGGTGAAACTCCTTAATAATGACACTTACATTCCAAAACATATATATTAATCAATGTTAAAGGTCTACAAATTATAGGCCAAGAAACAAAGTGGAAGTGCCAAAGGAGATTG
The DNA here is from genome assembly GCA_001649415.1 of Musa itinerans. Taxonomy (NCBI): domain Eukaryota; kingdom Viridiplantae; phylum Streptophyta; class Magnoliopsida; order Zingiberales; family Musaceae; genus Musa; species Musa itinerans. Next base: position 68,289 of record LVTN01000379.1, read on the forward strand.
GGCTACACATTAAGCATGTCTACAATCAGAGAAATTAAAATTACTCCATTCTACCCATTAATAGTAATTCAATAGGATGTGATAATGTTTGAATTGTCTAGTGAACATTGCCCTTAATAAAGCTCAATGGCAGGAAGGCTTCCGAATAGTCGCCTACAGCTTACAATAATTGTTCCCCCAACCAGTGATGACATCAAAATTTCGGTACTTGTGATCATCTACTTTGTAACTTAGATCTACACCTCCGGCATACTACATTTTCGTTAACAAGATTCAACTGCATTTAAGATTGACACTTCTTTTTTAACTTTCTGGAACAATATCAATATGGCCTAGATCTTCAACTGATCATCAACTCTAGTTGTAAGAATACATCATATGCAAGATTTCTAGAGACATACTGAAAACTCCATGGAGCCGATCCAAGGGAATAGATAACTAAGTGTAGCACATGCTCCTAAAATTTAAAACTATCAAAATCTGAAGACTTATTCAAGATGACAGTATCGGCAGAGAGCGCATTTAAGTCACTATCAAATTGGCCATACATGGATTTAACTAGCAGATGTGAAAAGAAATAAGAAAATCATCAACCTGGCCAACAAAGAATACCATACCACGTGCAGAGTCTATATAAAGTGGGAACAATTCAATAAGCTATCACCTTGATGGAAACAATTGAAGTTTCTAACAAATCTTTCAAAAAGATAACTCTTTTCTAACAAAAGCCAACAATGTTCAAGTCACCTTCAACTATTAATGGAGAAATAGTTTATTCTAATAGCACTACTTCGTTCTTGCTTCATTCTACAATTAAATTTTAACCCATGGACGTTGCTTAGTTTTAAACAAGAAATATTTCTTAAATTCAAAAACTGAGATAAGTTGGAAAAAGTTGACCTTTTCGCAGAGGCAAAAGTTTCCAACAAACACAATTATCCAACTAACTTTGGATGATATTTATTAATTGAGAAGATCCCCCCACGATAAAGTCAAAGCAAACATGGATTATTAGTGTACAATTGTGTTCTTTGGAAGCATAACATATTAAGGATAACTAACAAAACACATCTCCTTACAATTCTCTAATGACAAGAGTCACAAGACCCTACACACGTAACATTGAACTAATAGTCAAATTTAATGAAGTGAAATCAAATGGAAAAGGAGATATCTATAGAGTGACAATTAGGGTGACATGCCAGTCAAGTTTTTCACTATTATTTTTGTCAATAAAAGAAAATAGCATAGAACTCACCTATAATTGCATATGTATGATGTCATTTATGCTTAAAGACCAAGGAAATAAGGAGAGACAAGAAGAGCCAAAATTTAGAGGATTTATTTTCTTTAAGCGCCTCAAAATTAAGAAGAATTATACATCATTTGTCAAAAAACACATTTCAAGAATAACTAAAGGTCAAAAGAGAGCCATCCAAAAAGACGAGGAGCAACCTTATATGTATTTCAACAACCTAGCACATCAACTTCCTTTGGTAAATTTTCCTAAAGGTACCCAACTTAGTAGGTTTAGGGGTATTATTTCCAGAACAGTGCTGTATCAAAATGGAGAAGGCAGACAGCAGACTAGGAAAAGTCTCAGACGAGGCAAAAATGCATGTCGACAGGGGAATGTTTTGGAGCACGAGTTAGGCACACAAGAAAACAGGTAGATCAAAATAAATGAGACAACAACGAGACTTGTGGGTTACATCATTGACATACATGTACTATATTATCAGAATTTTTCATTTTTTATAAATTATTTAATTCATTGTTTACCAATGACAATCCCCTGGTAAGTATGACTCTATTAAGCCAATTGCAATCTCATCGAATGATCAATCACAATTCAAATATTAACTATTAAGCACTACCCTTTTGCAATATCAATCCAAAAAGTAATAAAATTTGAAAGACTTGTAATAGAATGGTCAATCCCAATCCAAAAAGTAATTATTAAACAATACCCTTTTTTATTTAAATGGAGTGACTCAGTTCTAAGCTTCTTATGAAGGGGTCAATAGGAAGTAATAAAATTTGAAAGATTTGTAGATTGTTTTGGATGCTATTTATTTTACAAACCCTGTCATGCATCATATGCAGAAACCAAAAAAAAATCCCAGATTGTTCGAATAATTTGGTATAGCCTGTGTAAATAGATGAAAACCTAGGTTGAGTGCCATATCAGTTGGCAGGCAGAGAGTGACGGTACTGAGAATTGTCAGCACAGCAACCCTCAGTAGAGGTCTGTACCATTTGGACCAAAGAGAGAGAACAGAAAAGATGATGCCAGTACAACTGCGAAGAAAACAAGGAACAAGCAGTGACATGAATACGGTGAAGGAGGCAGTAATGGTGATAAGGGCAAGGAGGCAGGGGCAACAAGGACAAGGAAGGAGGCAATGATGATGAGGAGGGGGAGGAGGCAGCATCGAAAAGTAGAAGAGGAGGCGATGGGCAAAGGAAGAATGAGAAGAAGAGGAGGAAAAAAGGAGAAAACAGAGGAAAAGGAGATGGGAGGAGGAGAGTGAACAGCTAATAAAATCTGTTAACATTATTAGTAACAGGAAAGTAATAATTAAAAAATCGGATTCTAATTGGCTCGGTAAATACCAGTCTGTACTGACCAGTACAATGAAAATTATAATATATGATTATAATACTTGCTTTACTTAATTTTACAGGCTAAGTGACCATTTGGCAAACATATCAGGATGTGAAAAATGCTTCTAGAAACTCAAGAACAATAACTTTTTACTGTTGCATCAACTACCAATTTCAATTTGTTAGGTAAAGCACTACTTAAGTACCTGGGTGATGGCACTATTTGCAACAAGCTCATCTGTGCTACCAATATTAACCTGAATAGGATGAACTAGTAGGTCTGCAGCAATTTTTCGAACTTCTTTGGGCCATGTAGCCGTGAACATAAGTGTTTGGCGACGATGTGGTACTTCTTTCACGATTTTCCGAATTTGTGGCTCAAAACCCATGTCCAGCATTCTATCAGCCTCATCAAGAACAAGATAAGAAACCTGACGGAGGCTGACTCTTTTCATCTCCAAAATGTCATTTAATCTTCCTGGAGTTGCAACAACAACATCTACTCCTCGATCAAGGTCCCTCAACTGGGGGCCTTTAGGTGCACCTCCATATAAACACTTGAACCAGAAAACACAGATAAGTGTCCAGAAACAAAATTGTATATAAAGAATTTTACAACAAGTTCATCTAGAGAAATGAAATATAAGATGAACAAACCGTGCATAAAATTTTTGATGATCTGCCAAACTTCACAGCCTCATCTTGTATCTGTGTTGCCAGCTCCCTTGTTGGTGCAAGTATTAACATTGTTGGACCCAGCTTAGAGTTGTTGCGAAGGCGCTTAAGATGAATGAACCCTGGAATAAGATACCCGAGTGTTTTGCCTGATCCTGTCTTTGCAATGGCTACAATATCACGATTCTGTAATGCAATTGGCCATGACTGAGCCTGAATTGGAGTTGGGTGAGAAAAACCTGCATGGTATACCTGGAAAAGGCAAACCATCAACCCCCATGAGGGCCATTGGTACAAACCAATTAGTTCTTTACTTACTGTCATATCTTTGACAATTAAAGCACAGTATTAAGCTTATGCCAGAAGTGCGTCCTTGAAATGCAAGCCGGGGCTTGCAGATGCAAGCAGAAGCAGGAGAAATGGCCTTCTTTTGTTTGGAACAAAATGGCAGCTTAGACCAATCACCGCAGTAACCCAGCAACGTAGTGGTCACTGAGAAATCCCTTCCCAGTTGCAGATGCTCACAGATGCAAGCAGCACTGGACAAAGGGCCTTCTTTCCTTTGGACTCAAGTGGCAGCTTGAACTATGTCACTGGAGGCAGCCCCAGTCACGAGCCGGTCACTAAGAAAGCCCTTTCCAACTTTGGCGACTGCTTGCAAATGCAAAGCTGGAGCAGAAAGGGCCTTCAATCGTGTAGACCGGAGTGGCAGCCTGAACCATATCACCGGAGGCAGGCCCACCCACAAACTGGTCAATGAGTAAGCCCTTCCAGATTCAGCCCTCCATAACAGGCCCTCGGGTTATATAGCAGCCACCCAAAAAAACAAGGGTGGCACAATGCAGCACAGCGTACGACATTAGCTCCACCCTGGAGCGAATATCGCACCTGCGACAAAGAAGTACAAAAGGGAAAGAAAGTAGAACACACATAAGCATGTAATTTGTAACTAAACCTACAGCAACTGGAAATTTTGTGCAGTGAGCATGAATCAGCACTACAACATAAGAAACTTACACATGCATCATATGCCAGATTATATGCAGGATAAAGGACAAAAGAGCAGAAAAAACTACCTCTTTGAGAATCTCTGCAGGGAAACCCGTAGATTCAAATGTCATGAATGGTGTAGGTACATCATCTCCCTAAGCAAAGTCACCATCGAAGAACAACACCAATTACCAAACTTCAAGATAACATAAATTAATTGAAAAAGAGGAATTGAGAATGCAAAAAAGAACTCAGAGCAAATAAAACAACAGTATCATCTATAACCATCAGCACAATATATATAAGTTGCCATACAATTCAATCTGAAATTTTGTTTCCAAATATGATCAATTAAAAATACCAATGCTGTTGTTTTACTAGATATAAATCTATAGACTTCGTCCCAACTTAGTTAAGTACATGAAGAATTGTTTCTCATTGTTCTTATTGATAAACAACAAAATCTAAACCCGCTGGACAAGTTGTAATCCAGGTATTAAGCATTATCCGGTAACATTAGTATAATCACAAATCACAATCTCTACATCAGCATTGCTCGGTCTTCTCTTTAGAAGCTCACCTAAAGAGACTCGGTTCTCCATCAGTTAATCAGAAAATGCAACAATCAATATACCACCAATTTTTTTCCTAATCATTTGGATGCATGTTTCATTAGGGTCAGGATCCCTCTCAGTGCTCAAAACTATCTAGCTACATTCTCATGAAGCCGGTGGGCCTTCTTATATGTACTATAAGTATCTACTTTCATATATTAGAAGACCTACAATCTTACAATAGGCAGGCACCCTTATTGTGTGTATGAAGCATATATATACATATACATACACATATATATACATATATATGTGTGTGTATATGTATATATATACACATATATATGTATATATATACATATGTATGTGTATATACATATATATGTATATATACAAATACTATACATATACATATATATGTGTATACACACACACACACACACACACACATATATATATATATATATATGTATGTGTGTGTGTATACATATATGTGTGTGTGTATACATATATATGTGTGTATATACATATATATATATATATACATACACACATATATATATATATGTGTATATATATACATATGTATACATACATATACACACACACATATATATACATGGTTCACCTTACTGGTCCATACCAGTATACCGACCAACTATTGGTACGGTATGTATTAGGTTGGTAACTAAACTAATTTGATTGATTGTCCAAGCCTACAACACCGACACACAGCACAGTGAGGTGTACTGATAGACTGGTCTGTATCGCCCATATCGATCCCTTGTTGGACCAGTACATACAATCCATACCAAGTGGTACATCATGGTATAAAAAATATTATACATATATAAATATATATATATATACACGCACACACACACCCCACCCATTTAAGTTTTTCTCTGTTGAAGTGCCACTTAAGCCTGATAACAAGAAATGAAATAATAGACTAAAAGAACAATATGTGTGTGTGTATGTATGCATGTATATATGTATATGTGTATATATATGTAGAGATTAGAGAGGAGAGAGAGAGACTAAAAGAGAGAAGATGCAATTCTTTTTCATTCAAATCTGAAGTCATCCATTGACAATCTCTAATATTTATAGAAGTTTAGGAGTCTTAATATAATCAATGAAGGCAATGATTCTCAAAAGTAATCTCCTAGAGAATTAGTATGCCTTTTAGAAATCAAAAATGTGATTTCTATAAGATTACACTTAATACAAAAGGAGTCCCTAGGAATACCAAATGACTTTTCAATTTTCAACACAACTCTTCAAATTTCCAGGCCAACTAATTGATAGCTTTTTGTTGATTTCTTTGCCTAGAATAAACTTTTTTGAAATCCTTTGTAAAATTAGATGATTCTCCATCACCATTATTTAATTTCTTGTTATCAAGCTTAAGTGGCACTTCAACAGAGAAAACTTAAAAGGCACATAATAATAATCTAAAACAATGACAATTTCCAGAAGTTCATGCTTAAATCTTTTGAATAATAACATATGGACCATCATAGCACAAGACTCCATTACACAAGGAAAGAACATGTGGGACTTCTATGTGCATAGTGCTATCAATGAGTCATGTCAAGAAAAGCCTTATGTTTGTTCCTTCCAGAATTTCTAAGCTCAGGCAGAACTGTTAAGAGCTTAGGTGTAAAAGATCAAGATCAAGGTTGTTATTAACTTAAAAATACAGTTGAGATAAATTTACTCTTGTCATCAGTACTTCCACAAGTACCCAGTTGAAACAACAAAAACTTTAAATGAATACTTCCACTAGGCAAGGACATGTTGCACCATATAGACATAACGACATGGCATCTTTGAAAAGAGGGCATCATATAGCTACTGTAGTTCATTATTCTTACAAACTAATATGTCCATAATTTTGCATACTGTACAAAAACTCTGATTTATGCTATACAAGAGACTCTGTTTACATTATAATGTCTCTTTTTGTGACTTATAATCACACATAATAAGCAAGGAATGAATCCCCCGTTTACTCAAAGATAAAAGGTTAATTTCATAAAAGAATGTAAACAGAGTCTTATACAATTAAAATACAACTCACATTAATTGGCAGCTCCATGATGACCTAAAACCACAAATCCTAAGATCATTCTTGTAATAAGACATTAACACCATGAATAACAGAGCACCTTTATAACCGCTAAAAAGGATATTTTTGAAAATTTAACCAGGAAAGCTCCAAAAAGAATCAAAATTCAATGCATATAAAGCATGGAGGTGGTATGTGCAGCTTTTAAGTATACCCATGTCATATGTCACAATAATTCCTCCTGAGTATCTTGGACATTCTATATCGAACATAGACCATGATGGCACATGTATCATCTTTTTTGCTGGTGTTTATCTTCATGATATTTGTTGCTTTTTCAAATTGCATTAGATGTCAGAACTTTGTGCTTGTTTTGGTTTAAAGGGTGTGTGTGTGTGTGATATAGAAAGCACTGCAAAATGTGCATAGGATTTGGACCTATTCAAGTTAGAATTACAAATGGTAGCAGGAATCTTGCTTACGCACTTCAGAGTACTAGTTCCATGATTTGGAACCTTAAACATGTAGAAAATGCAACTTCTAATGCTTGAAATAATAATTTCATCTGATCCTAGATTTTAACCTATAAGCTGAGAAATATGTAACACAAACCACAGAAAAAGAGTTCAAAGACCTCTCTATGCTTCATAGATTAATTACATTTTCTTATATCCTGATATACTCCAACAATATAAGTGTTTTATCTTTAATAAAATGCATATACATATATGACATTATATTTATATATCAGTAACAATGATATTTACATAGATAGTATGTACATTGTATAGAAAGTACTCCAAACTCCAAAGATCCATATCACCAGAAAGAATTCAAATAATACACACATATCTGATATATACACACAAATATGCATATGTACATTGCACATATATACATGTGTTGTGCTTCTCAGTTGTTCCTGCCCATACATTTGTAAACCTTACCACTTCCTCGAATATATACATTTGCACCCATATCTGTATCCATACCTTGCTAACACTACTTAGTTCAAATTAACAAGGCTTCACAAAAGTATCAAATCTTTTTGTACTGATAAACTACAAGCATGAAAGCATCTCGATAGCAAATAACATAAGAAAAATTCTTCAAACTAAAGATCTAAATATTGATGTAGATCCACCAAATTAAATCAAACTAGTCATCTATAGTATTTGGATGTCCTAAAAAACTTGTCATTTATCACGAAGAACCCAAGCTCTACACCTATGAAGGGAATCATCCAATAGAAACAGATGTCTTATATGCACACAAAAAAAAAAAAACTTAGTTGTATGGAACTTGGATGCAGAAAAACAGAACCTCTAAAGAACACTTCCTCAAATGTTTATACCAAACAACATTCAAGAAGCATGGAGTTCAACAACAATTGACACACCACGGTTAACATACCGTGACTATTATTTCGTTCTGACGGCGATATGCTTCGGCAGAGGCAGAGGCCCCTCCATCCGCAGATGATGCGTGGCCTCTGGTAGAAGTTGCCCTCAGCTCCCGTGAGTCCTTGGTGTCGTGCCCATGGTCATGCATGCTACTGCTTTTACCACCTCCGTGCTAAAATCATAATAATCACATACAAATTTTACCAACCACTGAAGAAATCAATAACTAACAACCACATTCACAGCGAGATCGAGGAAACAGATAGAAATCTAAGCGGAAAATAAAAATAAGGTCGTCTTCGGAAGAGGAGACGCCAACCTGGTGGCTCCTAGACCGGCCATAGCGATCATCATCCTCGTGATGATGGCGGCGCTCAGCCGGGACGACGGAGGCGGCCTTGGGAGGGAGGAGAGGGGGGGGCGG
>LVTN01000379.1:78100-110200 GCA_001649415.1 Musa itinerans
ATATATATATATATATAATAATTAAATATGAGGTGGGAATTATATTCTCCTTTTATCCTCATCGAAAATCAAGATGAAAATAATAAATAATGAAGATGAGATATAATATTAATACCCAATGATTTCAAACTTTAACATACCCAATGATTTCAGATCTTCAATTATCATACTTTCTTTAGATTTGAAATTTGTATTAAAAATTAAATTTAATAATATTTTTAAAATTTTTTAAAAAAGATAAATTCTAGAAAAAAATCTTAAGTTTGAGTTTTGTAGTAAAGCACTCCAAATAAAAAAAATCATAAAATATTTTTTTTTTCCATTTCCTTTTACTCATTGTCTATAATGAGGATTAATGGCTTAGGTGGTCAGGACCGTTTATGAAAATTTTTCAAAATTACGAATGATAAAATAATCTCTTTGTATATTTAGAGATATTTTGTGAGAATTTTTTAAACTTGAAATACTAGGTAGAAAAATTTTAAAATTAGAATTTTTTTTTCTAAAAATTCATTGTTGATAATAATAATAACAGATAGAACAAGTAGTGTAATTAGGGCCAGCCATTTCTTGTCCGGTCCACCTCGCCGCCTATAAATACTGCGCCAAATCTATCCGATCCGTTCTATTTTGTACAATAGAGAGTGGGCAGGAGGAGCAGAGCATTTCATCGAACATGTCGGACAGCGGCGTTGTGATGGTCTACGGCAAGGGCGCCGCCCTTTCGGAGCCGAAGAAGTCGTCCACCTTCTCCGTCAAGGTGGGGCTGGCGCAGATGCTGCGCGGCGGCGTCATCATGGACGTGGTCACCCCCGAGCAGGCCCGCATTGCGGAGGAGGCCGGTGCCTGCGCCGTCATGGCCCTGGAGCGCGTCCCCGCCGACATCCGCACCCAGGGCGGCGTCGCCCGCATGTCCGACCCCGGCCTTATTAAGGAGATCAAGCGTGCCGTCACCATCCCGGTCATGGCCAAAGCCCGCATCGGCCACTTCGTCGAGGCCCAGATCCTCGAGGCCATCGGGGTCGACTACGTGGACGAGAGCGAGGTCCTCACCCCCGCTGACGACCAGAACCACATCAACAAGCACAACTTCCGGGTGCCTTTCGTGTGCGGCTGCCGCGACCTCGGAGAGGCCCTCCGCCGCATCCGCGAGGGCGCTGCCATGATCCGCACCAAGGGCGAGGCCGGCACCGGCAACATCATCGAGGCCGTCCGCCACGTCCGTTCCGTCATGGGCGACATCCGCGCCCTCCGCAACATGGACGACGACGAGGTCTTCACTTTCGCCAAGCGCATCGCCGCTCCGTACGACCTCGTCATGCAGACCAAACAGCTCGGCAGGCTTCCCGTCGTCCATTTCGCTGCTGGAGGGGTTGCCACCCCCGCCGACGCGGCTCTCATGATGCAGCTCGGCTGCGATGGCGTATTTGTCGGATCCGGCATCTTCAAGAGCGGTGACCCCGCGCGCAGGGCCAGGGCCATCGTTCAAGCAGTCACCCATTACAGCGACCCGGAGATCCTGGCGGAGGTGAGCTGCGGCCTAGGGGAGGCCATGGTGGGGATCAATCTCAACGACACCAAGGTCGAGAGGTTCGCAAGCCGCTCAGAGTAGAAGAGGAACGCAGAAAAATGGTTCCTTTCATTCAACTTGGTAATCGGATCGCTTCATACTTGAATTAACATAGTTTCTTTTAATTTGCTTGCTTGATTGCTCTATTAGCAACTCAGCTATCTCTGCTCTTAATCCTACTGTAACCTGTGCTTTAAGGGATCATCTGCTCTTGGTATGGGCTGTAGTTGGATCCAGTGTTCGTTTCTTTTGTCTGTGCCACTGATTTCTATACATAATAATCCTAAGGATCTTTGATGTATCTTTTCCCACTGCAATTGGATGCGAGGCATCTGCTTTTTATATCTTTTAAAATGTTTAAATGCAAATCTTGAGTATCATTGCACTTCTTGGCTATACAGCACATTGTTTGGATTTGCTGGTGTTCTATTTATCTGAAATATTAGCGTTACTTAAACTGGTTGGTGGCAGATGTCTGATTTCTATGGTCCCTAGGGATCTTTGATGTATCTTTTCCCATGGCAATTAGATGCAAGGCATCTGCTTTTTACATCTTTTAAATAGATTTTGTTACACTTGTGCTGATATATGACTATTTGTTGTTTGGATTTGCCGGAGTGTCTGAATGTTCATGTGTTTTATCGTACTTGATTGCTTGGAGCCAGATGTCTGAGTACATTAAATGTCTGCATTTTGTGGCTACAGAAAATATTATGTTTGCATGGCAGGTTATTAAAATGAATTATGATGCTCTTGGTTAGCAAATCGGATCGCTTTGGTATGTGATTGTTCTGATAATGCCAAACCTCTACTTTTACCCTTCCTGCTTAGAATCTCAGTACTGTTCTTTCTTTGCCTCTTCTTTTTTAAATATAGGCTTTACTTTCTGGTTACATAGCTTCTTACATGATACTGGAAACATATTTATAGCGTGCGGTTTTAGCGTACATGTTAAATATATATTTTTCAAGGCGAAACAATTGGTGAACTGCTGCAACTCTGTACCCTTGTTTATGAAATTTGTTAGATCGCTTTGAACTTGTACTAAACATGATTCTTTTGACAGAGCTTAATAACAACAAGAAATCGATGTAGCTAATCCCGAATAACTGGGACATTAGGTGGTGGTTGTTGTTGGACTATGAACCTGTGCTAACTCAAATTGTCATCTTGATTGTATGATGTAAGATAACCTAGTATGCTTGTCAACAGAGATGAGTTTTCCAAAAGATGAATGATCTCATCAATTAACCCACTATGCTTTTGTGACGTGTCTATATTTGAGATAATTTATCTGGAAATAGCTGCATTGTGAATAAGTGCCAACCCAATCATCAAAGTTTGAGTTCTATGTGACGGATGATTGTGATTCATTATTGTTCATGAACTTGGCATGCAAGTAGTTGAGCGAACATGATACATTCAGATTGAGGTGGCTGTTTTGATGAATTATTGTGACCATCATCAACCAATTATAGTGAGGAGTACTTGTAGACTACTGGGATCCTAGGGGCTGATGTTAACAATTTAAGCATCTGACTAAAGTAAAAGGAACAAAACAAGGATTGTTACTACTTACTACTGAAGTTAAGCATCTGACTTGAGTAAAAGTAACAAAACAAGGATTGTTACTACTTACTACTGTATGTCTGTGTTTAGCTGAGGCAACCATGATTCAGAATTCCTGATACAGATACATTTGTCAACAGGCAGAGCATTTGATGGTTATGATAGCAGCATTTGATTAGTCTGTGTTTAGCTGAGGCAACCATGATTCAGAATTCCTGATACAGATGCCATTTTCAACAGGCAGAGCAATTGATGGTTATGAACTTATGATAGCAGCATTCGATTAGTCTCTGTGATGAGTTGAAGCGGACAGTTTGTAGAATCTGCGTGTGTGCATTTGCACATCTCCTTTGGCTCCTTAGGAGGGAAGGAAATATATCTGTGGGACAGTTTTGGCATCTTTAAAATCAACATCATTTAGCAATATTTATTTTCCTTGTTATAGGCATTGTAGTTGGCAAGGAATCAATATAAGAAAGGTTGTTCTTTATCAAAGTACTTACACTTGTTTGAAAGATCTGGAGAAGCCTAGTTTTCTTAACATGTGCTTAAAGATCTGGAGGACCCCTGTGATATTTTTTATTTGGATTTGAGCTATGTAGCACACACTAGTAATCACAGGACCCCTGTGATATTTTTTATTTGGATTTGAGTTCTAAAGAACAATTCTTACTTTTCTTCTTTCTTCCTGTTTATATCTTCTGTTCATCTGTACTATATTATCATCTAAGAAGCCAAGAGAGATCAAACTGTTGTTGGAATCTTCTGCAGTAATCGAAGGACTGCAACAGTCCTAATCTGAAGCAGGGAACATCTCCATCTGCTGTATGACATTACTATCACCCCCTGATTTCCATCATTCATCAGATTGTTTGTTTTGTTTTGTCCAAACAGCTGTTCAACTTTGTGGATTATGATGTGCATAAAATTAATTATGCTGTGGATGGCATGTGCAAGAGTCAAAAGATTCACATGCAGAAAGTCCTTTTGCCTGTGTTGTGTTATCTGTGCTGGTTTAAACAAGTTGGGAATTAGAAAATCCTGTGTGCAATAGCTCTGATGTAATGGATGACCTCTTCTCAAGAACATAACAAGTATTGTTCTTGGAGAGCTAGAAAAGCCTGATACTTTCAGTGGTGATGCATGCAAGTGGAACAGGATAAGTCAGGCCCAGGAACAGCTGAATGGATCACAAAGGTTAGCATATGAGACAACCAGATAAGAGTTGATGGCTTCATTGCACCTGTAGACATTGATATGATTGGCTGCTGGCATTTGACAGGTAATGAATACATCAGCAGGGTGGCATATCACAAAACAACAACACATCAACAAAGGAGTTGCATGTCACAAAAATTCTTTGTAATCCAATGCATTGCATTGTGCTATCATCATCAGGCCACAAGCACCTTTTGAGTCTGACGTGCACCCAAAACTCACGCATGTATTAATAGTAAACACACTATTTTATTTTTATTTTATCAAATTTGAATTAGAAATATAATATTTAAATGAAAGACTTTGATAAAAATCCTTAGTTAATCTATGGGTGCACAAAAAATTATATATACTGAGAACGTCTGCAGTAACAAAATCGCTCAGCCTCAATCAGTGTTCAACTTTGATAAAAAAATGCTTTTGTTTTTCCAGCTTTAAGCAATAAGAGAAAAAATAGTGAAAACATTTGTGATAAGAGATATGAAAGCTATACAATATACAGCTACTTACATTCTTAACTAGTGTGAAATAATGATGAAGAAATGTACATTGGTAAACAGTTATCTTTGAGATGTTCTTTTTGACCTCACACTTGCTCGACGGGCTACATCCCATGCCATTATTGGTGCAAAAACACCTTGTTGTGATGCAAAAAATGATTCGTAACCAGGCGAATCAAAAGCAAAACCGGTGTGCCTCGACTTTTCTCTTGGAAGCTGTAATATAGCATAACTCCTAGCTTCATCTGGTGTTAGATTATTACCGATTTCTAGAAACTCTCTGCTGCCGACACCTTCATACTCGCCTCTGTGAATCTCTTGAACAATTTGATAGTTGTAGGGGAAAAACCATCTTTGGATCCTATAAGGACAACACATTACAAATTAGTGTAAAAAATACATAATAAACACAAAAGCCAAAAGCTTTGAGAAATCATTCAGGTATCTGTGACGAAGTTTTGAGTATGTAGTTCGTAGCCTGGAAGATTTCAGCCAAATTATATATCAAAACACAGGTTCTAGATGAACCAAAGTCCAAAGATTGCTATTTAAGACACCACAAAAACAATATGGATTTTTTTCTAAGAGAGATAACCTGTTATATTCTAGAAATGATTTCATGATATAGAGATTTATCAAATGTCTTACCCGAGGTAAAAGAAGTCACTGAGAAGGGCAACAACAGGGATAAGAAGCAGTGTTAGGTAGAAATAGAATGTGCTCAACAGCACGTATATGGTAAAGTATACATTTTCCTGCAACAAGAACAAGTTAATGAGTGAAAATGAATAAGAACAGTCCAAACTAAAAAGATGCCTGAGGAACTTACCTGTCTATCATTTGGGGTCATTATTCCAGAATATATGAAGATAAAAATAAACCATGCTAAAATGCTCCCTGAAACACTCAGAAGGTGCCACCTCGTAAGTGAATTGCATACCATAAGAAGGCGCAAGTTGACAGTTACAACAGCACAAGTAAAGGCCATTGTACTAACATCCCAAAGACCAAATATCATTCCCGATGAATTATGACCATTTTGACTTGCGGTAGTTGTGAAATAATAGAAGATCAAAGACTGGTATACAGCAAAGAAAGCCCATACTGCCACAACTCTCCATTGGAAAAACATATTTCTGATTCCTTCCCTGTAGAGCTCTGGATACTTCTTTGACAAAGAAGCACTTACATCCTAGACAGCAGCAATCCTAGTTTAAATAGACTGCATAACACTAACTGCAAGGGCACTCTAGGTGCAATGGGTGTGATAGTGTCCAGAATGACTAAAGATGATTAAGAACATATGGCATGTAATAAGTACCTTGTCAAAAAGTCCAACAATGATCACAGGAAGAGCTGTAAAAATGACATTGTATAAAGATTGAAACCAGTCATCATAAAATCTCTGACCAGAGAAGCCAGTTTGAAAGGTGAACCAAAACTGAGTCAATGTAAATGTAAGATTCTTGTAGAAGAAGTAAGTGATCACCTGCAATTTGAGCTGAGTAAGATGCTTCTGTTGGTGATTATAATGAACTTATAGTCAAGTAGAACCAATGAAACAAAGTGTACCTTACATAACCTGATATATGACCATCTTCCATGTACAAGAAGCAGATCTGTAAGGAAGCGAAACTGAGCAATGGCAAAATCACTAGCCATTACAGCTTGCATCCCTTCCAGACCACTTATGCCAACACCAACATGAGCAGCCTGGATCATACTTACATCATTTGCACCATCCCCTATACTAAGGGTGATCCTGTGAGCACCTTTCTTGACTAGGCTTGTAACCTGGCAAGACAAACATAAGCAAGTAATTTTATAATAAATAAAACATATGTAAATCCTAAGTAAACTCAACAAATAAGAAGGTGAAAGCGATAAAAAAAAATGATTCAATTAAATAATTCATTAAAAATGACTAAAAAAAGGAATAACAAAATCAAACTAATATAGTTCTAGGAACCAACAAAATAGTCCAAAGTAAACAACTCATCCTAAGCCCTAGTGATGCAACAAATACTGAAAACCTAAGCAATACAAGGTGACTATTGAGGAAAAAAAATGCATTGCATCAACCGAACAATGTAGGGCATAAGGCAAAGGAAAACTAACCAGTATTGCTCAACCTACCACAAAAGGGTACTGAAAAACAAAGTACCAATGAGTGGCAACCCTCAGTTTAACGAGTGATGGTTCTTATTGAATGGACACTAAAAAACTTTAAGACCTAGCAAGTGATGACCATTAGTAGATGAAATACTTTATTTTCTACTTTATGATGCAAACTACAACTAACATACTACTCAACTAGTCTGAAAAAGATAGTGATCATTTCAAATTACGAATGTACTCTCATTTACTGTTTGAGAAATAACCTGATTTATAAGTGCATATCATGAATATTTATATGTAGCATAACTAACCTGATTTATTAGCACAACACTTGTTATTGCGAATAACAGAAGTCAGATGAGAAAAAAATGGAGAGCAAAACTAATATAAATTTTACCTGTGCCTTTTGAAGTGGAGAAACACGACAACAAATTACTGAACTACAATTCAAGCTTAAGTTGAGCAGATTCACACGTAAATTTGGGTCCAGTGCATGCATTAAACATTTGCCATCAATTACAAGAGCCAACTTTTGCCCCGACACATGAAGGTATCGATGGGCCTCCTCAAGGCATTGTTTCAGATGATTTTTTACTGTGTCTTTTATGACTCGTTGAATCTCCACAGGGTCACCCTGGCAGTAGATGATACATACATTAAATTAATATTTGGCATTAAAACGAGTTTCCTTGGATAAAACACAAAGAAATAGAACAGTTAATGTGGTCCATAGCAAAACAGAAAAAAGGATGGCTGGATGTCAGAAAGAAATTTGAGGAAAACTAGAGGAGAAACAAAAGTTACAAATCAAACAGAAGGCATGGACTATGAGAACTATGTATTGTATCTCTAATAATATGCTTTCGTGGCATGTAATTCAAGTTTATTTACCTTTTCCTCAGCCTCTTGGATTGCATCAGTTTCTGAACTGATGATGAATTGCTTCATGTCATTATTGATCAAGTTGCATGCTGCAAGCGAGCAAAGGAATCACTCAAGTTTTCAATTTTAAAAGAGAAACATGAATTTATTAACATGCAAATTTCAGTCATCATGTTATATTTTTTGACGAGTGCTCCAGCAGACCTATAACATCTAATGTTTGTCATACCATATGCAATATTTATTGCAGTCTCCATTTTATCCCCTGTCAACACCCAGATTTTTATACCAGCTCTAGCCAAAGTTTCTATGCAAGCTGGAACTCCATCTTGAAGCTTATCTTCAATAGCAGTGCATCCTATTAGTATAAGATCCTTTTCAATAATCTCTGCCACCTACAGCAAAGAGATTTTGAAGTTAATCATTTACTGCAGAAACCATCTAACCACTGTCAGCCGTGTTAAATGAAGAAACAGTTGCAGGCATCACTTAGGAGAATTATATCAAATGCCAAAAAAGTATCAAGAAACAATATATATTAAATTTAAATTAAAGCGATAATTAAATAAATATGCAGGCAAGCTCGAAAGGCAAATTATTTACTATGGGTATCCATATAAATTATAATGTATCTAAAAGGTTACAAAATGTTAAAAATAATGAACAACAAAACATAATCCATTAAAATGTCAATAATTTAGAATCACCCCTGAATGCGATATTAATGATTTTAATAGGATGTGACCACAATTTTCCAAAGGACCATTTTTCACATGCATATGCTAAACCCAATTCAGATCGACCCAATCAACCTGACTGCTTGGATTAAAGTGCCACAATATTTTGTCAGCATCAACTGAAAAATCAAGTGCTGAAATAGTACCAGGACCTTGAGAAGGCAGCTCTTGCTACTGTTTTGTGTTGCCTAATAAAACTGACCGAGTGAGCTATTTAACATTGAATTGAACCATGCCAATCAAAGCTATGTTTCAAATGTCTAAGTCAAAGTGTTCTATCCTTCCCTAGTTTAGGTTATGTTTGTGCCCCTAATGGTTATGATGCCACAGGAGATCACCTAGCTTCGTGGCTAATCAAAGAAGAAAAGCAAATGCCAAAGATCAAAAGATGATGCCAGAGAAAAAGGAAAGCAGCACAATTAAGGATAGCGTGTTATTTTTGTGTTTTCTATGTTGTCCTCTATTCTTTTGTGTTGTAGGCTCATGACCATGGTTGATCAGTCGGAGTGTCATGCCATAAACTAAATTTCTTGCCCAATGAAAATGGATTTGAAGGACTAGGCAAAGCAAGGTTTGCAATAACACCTGATATGGTTCGGTAGTGGTGGTATCTACCAGTTACCGGTACACGGGCCAGTGTAAACCAAGCAGTACAGGGCTTATACCGTTCGGTACAATGTGACAGAGGTTCTGTACCAAGCAGTTTTTATTCTTTCTATTTATTTTCTACTCTTTTTAGGTTTTTCTTCAAACTCAGTATATTCCAGCGTACTGATATTTGGTACATCAGTATGGATCAGTACCATATCAGCCAGAGCCTGATTGCTATAGTACCAATACATAGAATTACGAACCTTGAGGTGAAGTGTTCTGTCAAACCTTTTATTACTAGGCAAAGAGGATCAAACAATTAGTCAGCCATCATATATTTATCTGCTTGAATTATAACTCATTTCCTGATATTCCCCATATATATAATCTAATTTCATTATATTGCATAGTTTTACTTATTTTTAGCTCCTTTTCTGTCTGTTCTTTTGAAATTTAATATATCGGTCCACTACCAACACCAGAACCTAACAGATGCATATCAATTTGTATGGTCCCTCTAAAATATAATGGAACTTGTGCAGTGTTAGCATTTATTCAGCATACCAAAGTGGCATTAGAATTGAAATTGAATGGTCCATGTGGTCGGAACATTGTGAAAACTTGAACTATGCTCATTCCACTCTTCCCCTTACCCGTCACATGGGGCAATCAGAATGGCTGACTGATTTAAATCTGAACATAGAACTGCCCCAGGCTGTTACAAGGATCTAGCACTTCAATTTTGCCCTACAATTCAGAATCATTCTGGGAATTCATTTTCACAGGCAGAGGGCTTACTGTTAGGCATACTTCCATTCTCACTTCAATAAGAATAAAATTAAATAAACCTTGTCATGTTCACAAGATTTTTCTCCAAAAAACTATTATGCTACTGTGAATCTTAAGATTGATGTAGTGTTCAAAAGATTTGCTCAATTTTCTTCAAAATTACAATAAATATTTTGGAGAATTTATATCACTGATTCTTTGATCTTGGAAAGAAATAGATAAAATAAAGTCCAAAGGATTCTTCAGAACTACATCTGGAGCAGGAAAGATCATCATACGATAGTAAAAATTAGGTTCTCAACCCAAGCATTATCCTCACTTCCACCTTCATTTTAACCCTTTCTGAAGCAATTCTTCATCTATTTTTTTTAGATCCAATATGTACCAGTTATGGAAAATTCTTGGATAAAAACTGTGGTGTAGTCAATATATCTCTACCAGTTATTTCACGGATATATCTTGATATGTGTTGACTCTGACATTGTAAACTCCTGATATGACTCCCTAGATGGTCCTTGGTTCTAGTTGCGTGCACCTTTCTCCAAATATATGCCAAAACAGCATTAATAGCCACTGTAAATAAAAATCACAAGTAATATTATATTCTTATTGACAATATATATCTAATCAAACTTTCTGGAACTAGTTTCTTGATAAAACAAAAATATTAGACTGTAACTTAGGATTCTAATTAGGCTCAAATCAGACCCTATCAGAACCCTGACTGCAACATAATGAGATAAGAAAAGATTTAGTCCATTGTTTTATGTCTATTTACCAGAATCAGTAAGAAAAATAATATCTGTGCGTCATAGGCAGGCTGGATAGAGATAGAAACAGGCAAAAGTTTTCGAAGTCAGAAATCTCCATGTCAAATTTCAAAAACTGGAGGATCACAAGGGCCAAGGGGGTTTCTCTAACTAAAACGAAAACTCAACGGCGGGCTAAGAAGATACAACACAAGGACAATCTCTACAAAGTTTATATGTTTACTGTCAAGCCCTTCCATAAGAAAATCAAATAACTTAAATATCTATATGCCAACCATTATAAAAGCAAAACTTAAGTGAAGCTTTTGACATTTATTTAGTAGAGAAAATGTGAACAATCATAACAACTAAATACAAGAGCATAAAAAGGTTCAACTGACAAAAGCAAAACTATAATAAGATATCAAATAGGCCCACTCCCAGCATACCTCATCAAGTTTTTTATCACGGTCTCTTAAAGACGATTTGGCTTGAATAAATTTCTCATTCCATTTTTCATATAAATCATTTGTTAATTCCCGATAGGCAAGGCAAAGTGTACGTAGACCCGCTGAACCAAACTGTTCCAGGTGCTCCCTGGTGACTTTTCTAATGTCATTACTTGCATCAGACAATCTTTCATATATGACAGTATCCGCACCCTGTGATTTATTTTCAACTCAATTTAGGATGAACCAACTAGAACTTAATGCATCAAGATCCAAGATTTTACCTTACAATAGAGAACAAGCCTTCCATTCGGATAGCGACACACGATAGACTGGCGCTTCCTTGTACTATTAAAAAGCAAGCATACATAAATAGCAAATGCCTTGAAGTACACAGATTCAAAATTTAAATGTGTACTAACCTGTTAAATTCTAGAACATTTAGGATCTCATATGACACATCTTGTTTGATACCCATCGTTTCAACATGTGATTCACGTACAATGACTGTGGTTGGTGTGCGCCTATGGAAAAAACACATAAAACATGGTAGTTTTAACTTTTAAGTATGATTTGCAATACAATACTGCAATGAAATTTTCACATTGTTTATCGTTGTATTGAGTCTATCAGCTATTGAGAGTTACTGTAGTACACCCATAGGTATAACTTGTCAGAAAATATTCTGATATGGATACCAATATCAATATTTAAAATCTAGATTTGTTTAGGGATAAAAGGAATTGGTAAAATTTTAACATCTAGGATCAACATACAAAACAACCATTGTGGTGTTACCTATAAAAGAAGAAACCAAAGTTCTTCGCAGCAGTTACAAGGGCAGCCTCATCAGGTGATGCAGCTTGATAAGTAATCTTCTCTGGGGACTCATCACCTTCTGGAAGAACAGTATGGCATAATGCAAGACATCTGAAAAACTCCTACAAGTGAAATAGAATTAAATTCATAATAGTGTGTTAAAATCCTTGTAATTGAGCTTCTAGCTCTTAGTTATCCCAAGAAAAGAAAACACCAACCATACTATTTCGGCATGCTAGTTTCAGTAGTTTAAGCTCAAAGGACTTAAATTTCAGCCCAATACTAGTTTCAGTAGCCAGTTCGACTTGTTCGGCATGCTATACTAATCCATACTATTTAGTACCACCAAAAAATAATAGAAAAAATAAACACCAACCAGTCAACCAGTACCAACCTATATGGTCCAATACTGATCCCTGGACAAGTAATAACAATCCATGTTGGCTGGTACAAAAAAAAATTGATTTATTTGTTCAAGCCATAACAATATTGCCTGTATGAAATTATCCCCTGTACATAAATAATTCAATTGTTACCATCCATCAATTGGAATTTCTTATCTTCCATATCCTGTATGAAATTATCCCCTGTATATAACAATATTGCCAGTATGATATTCAAAATGGATCCTACAATTCCTATCCTCGTCGTTCCTTATCAGTTCTAAATAAAATTATCAGCCTAATAACACTTTGCGAATACATCAAACCAAACAAGCACTCTTAGAAAACATCCAAATGGAACAACCATACATTTAAGAAAAGACAATATAGAAACAATCATACATTTACAAAACACAATTGATTTTTTTAACATGAAGTAGTAGTCTTGATGTGTGTTTTACTAAAAGCATTGATGTATAAACTGTTAGAATAAATTTTTCCTTGAATAAGCTAATCAAATATGAAAAGTTTAAGGTTGATTGACTGGTATAAAAAAAGTACGATGCAATATCGTACCATACCGCTCAATACGGGCGGTACATATCAATATGATAGAGGATCGGTATGGGTGGTACATCGGTACACCTTAGTGTACCATGTGTCAGTATGCTCGGTACTGCTTGGTACATACCATACCGACAGTTGATCAGTACACCGGTACAATACAGTATTCGGAACCTTGAAAAAAATAATCTAATGTCAAATCAAAACAGTAAACTACATGGTATATGTACTCTTACTTGAACACAATGAAATTTACAAATCATCAAACATACGGAGAAAATAAAGGGGCAGGACTAATTTTACATAATGACATTTGCAACTCATTCACATATACAGAGCTTAGTATAAATAAATTATTAAATCGGCTCTCTGTGACAAACATAAATAGTTAAAGGGCTCTATTTAACAAAATGTTCAAAGATATAAGTGAAGATCCCTGAATCTACCTTGCAGATCTCAGGATCATGCTCATTTCTCCAAGCACCATGCATAAGCCTAGCATCATCAAAGTTGAAGCCTTTTTCATGAACTGCTGTATCTGACTTTGCATCCTATAAGAAATTATGAAGAGCATACACATCAGTGATTTGAACTATAGAGGGTCCCATACTAGTAAGGGTAATCTCTAAATTGACATACACATACCTCACTTAATTTTTTCCCACTTCGTTGTGCATGTCCTTTTTCAATCTCGGTAATTCCAGTTCCATATGCCTCCCCACCAATTGAACACTTGAAGAACTCCATCAGGTTTCTAGTTAAGGTTCCTGTTTTGTCAGAAAATATATACTCCACCTACAACAAAAGCTTTTGAAATTAGTAGCATGAACAACAACAAAAAACTAATAAATAGGAAAGAGGAGAGAATTTGTCGATATTGCATTTGTTCCTCTCTTGAATTTGGTTTCTGTTACTTATCCCACAGTTCAATTTAAATTTTTTATCATTTTTTGAGCTCAAAAGTTTCAACTATGCTTATTGAGTGCATCCTAATTTTCCATTGTACATGCCTTGTACCAACTATCCATGGAGGACTTCATCATGATTCTGGAGAATGACAAATTCACCAATCAACTTTTTTCATTTTTCTTAATCCTCGATGTTATTCATAAAGTCTTTATTAGCAACTTCTGAAACCAACGGTAAAAGATCAAAGGCAAGGCATCGAATACCTTTAAGAAAGATTGAAATTGGAAGTGATAGAAAGTCATATTGAGGAATAACAGGAGCAGCATATTACCATTTAATTCAAAACTTCATTCACCAAAAAATGGAATGTAGGGTCTTGATTTGAAATTTCATCGTACATCAACCGTGACCAGTAACCATTATGCCAGTACCATCACATATCAGCCAAATACTTAGACAACTTATTTTTCTTTCTTTTTGAAGTGAACCAACAGGTACGTACAAATCTAATGTGGTTCTGGAATCAGTATAAGACAAGTAATTAATACCTTGGTAAGATTATTTTATGTGGAAAGCTAAAGGTTCGGTGTGACTGCCAATTACTTTCCCACCCTTTTCGCTTTAATGCCTTCTGTTATCATTTTAAATTTCAGTTGATTCTCTCTTATGTCAACAAAGTGCTCTGGAATCTTTATTGTTATTTATGAAGAGTAAATGGCTGACACTAAAGTGATTGTGAAACCCAGAAGGTATAAAGTGACCAAGGTTTAAGCATGGAAGCATAAAAAACTAGAGTAGGACCTAACATCAACGGGTTGCAAAAGCAAAACAATAATGGTTTAAATATCAGATTTGATATTGGTTTTGTCATTCAAGAAAACATCGGTTTCAGCAGTTCCGGCAGTGGGTATTTTATTTATTGCTGATAACTTCTGCATTTTTAAATTTTGATCAATACCTTGATAAACCAAATATTCATTATTAAGTGTGTAAGTGCTGATGAATCATAAAAGAATTCTGATTACTTGGCAATTTCTACGGAATCATTTAGATGTAGAAAGTCAGAAACAAAGTTCTTCCATTCCTAGCTCAAAAACCAAAGTTTACCATTTCAATGAATTTCATAATCATTTATATTTTGTTGACTCCATTGGTTCGTTCATATAAGATTTTATGAAATAATTATTAAAATTTTTACTAATATTCTACCTTATATCTATGAGATTTTCATGAAAAATCTACATCTAAAACATTTTAATATATCGTATTTTCTAATTACAATTCAATATTTTATCTTTAAAATATATAAAGTATTTATATATTTTTAACATTATATCCCTTTTTTTATAGATACCATCATGTTTATGCTAGATGGCATGATACAAAATTGGTAGTACGTATCCATCGATACTCAAAACACATATACCGGGCGAGCGATACACTCTTCATTTTGCCCAATACGATCAAAATTTGACCATTACTAACTAGTACAAGTTAGTAACCATCAAACTTCGACCCGTATCCCCAAATGGTCCATACCAAACCCCTAATAGTCAAGTTGACCACTGGGAGCATTTCAGAGGTTATATAAGCCCCTCCCTACCCAACAATTTCTATATTCAATGCTAATAACCTAAAACTTCTATTGATTCTTATTTAATTTGAATTTATATATCAATAAAATAGGGAAAAAACCTGAATCTGAAATAGGGTTTTTATTTTTAGCTATTTTTTAATCAATTTTTAAAAATTCTTGTACGTACCAATGTCTTGTGTGTTGTATTGTGTTGTACCAAAACCAACAGGTATGTATAGCAGTATAGGTTCGTGGTAAGTATGGTTGGTACAAGATTGCAAACCATGTTTATAATATCTTACAGTAGGTTGAATTTTTAATATGAAATAATATAGGCCTATAATACATCTCAAGGATGAAGACCCTAGACAACGACATAACAGAAGTCCTATCAAATATCAAAAATGCCAGCCATTGCATGCCCAACTTCATTACCAACTAATGCACAAAAGTAGATATGCTAAAACATATGCACCTGGAAACAAAGTAGAGCACCCAAAGCACAAATGTGCATATGCAGAAGTCACTGCTGAAAAGGTAATGCAGGTCCAACATTGATGAACATGAACCTTCCTTGTAATTATGATGATGCGCTATTTAATTATTTTGTAACTATGATGACGCACTCTTTTTTAATATCCCAATATCTCAGTTCATCTCAGAACATGATATCTAGAAATTGGAAAACATTATGCTCAGCTCAAAACAATGCAAAGGTACCTGCCCAAGTTCCTCATTCAGATTGGATGTCCGTGCTAATGCAGGGGTGTTGCTTTCAGCATGATACATGTGCAAATCTTTGTCGATAAACTGAGCACACTGAATGAACTTGATCATCTGAAAATGAAAAAAGTACAATGAAGATCCTAATTATATTGGTCACCGCCAATATGCTCAATTGCAGACCACACTAAGGAATTCAGGTCCCACCTCAATTGAGACATAGAGAGAAATAGGGATGATAGTTGAGTACAATGTTATCAATGTAAACATTGTCAGAATAGTAACCTGCAAAAGGATAAAGAATGCCTCACAAAAATTCATGACAGATAACATTTTCACGATTTAAATTCTTCCAGACTGTTACCACAAATCTATTGTTAGGATTAAATTGACCCTCCACATCATCAAAAAGTCCTAGGAAGTAGTATTTGCGGTTGATAAAAACTCCACTGAAAGATATCAAAAAATTAAAATGAGTGTCAACAATTAAAAACAACCAGATGTCTATAATATTATACAATTTAAAGCAAGGTCTACCGTTTCGATGTGTACCGCCCGGTATGGGCGGTATGTACCGGTCCGACAGGTTACCAGTACGCGGACCGCCCGGTACCGGGCGGTACGACCGGTACAGTGCTACAGTGCACTGTGGCAGTGCACTGTAGCACTGTAGCAGTGCTCGGTACACCCATACCGTACCGTACCGAGCCCAGGTCAAAACTCCGGTATGGTACGATATTGCGGACCTTGATTTAAAGCATATCAATTTCAAGATAAACAACATGTGGATGAACAAAAGCAACAGTTCATCAAACTACAGTTTTGTATTTTTGTTCTCTTGTAAATTAAATGTGAAAATTTGATTAAAAGCAATACATTTTTGTTCAGTAGTATAGACAAATTTTCAGTAGTTGTTATCAAAAATATAAAGGGTTACTTTAGCAAGGTCTTGACAATACTACATTAGCAAAGTTCATTCTTGATATATGGTGAAGGACATTCTGAGTATATAAATATGTATTGCCACATATGTTTTTTCTTCTTTTGATAAGATCATTAGTGAATAAAAGTATTGATTAAAAGCAATATATTTTTGTTCAGTAGCATAGACAAATTTTCAGTAATTGTTATCAAAATATAAAGGGTTACTTTAGCAAGGTCTTGACAATACTACATTAGCAAAGTTCATTCTTGATATATGGTGAAGGACATTCTGAGTATATAAATATGTATTGCCACATATGTTTTTTCTTCTTTTGATAAGATCATTAGTGAATAAAAGTTATAGTAGAGTGTAGATAACTACAAATGTTTAATTAAAAATTGCATTAAATGCTATCAATTTTCTGTTATAGGAGTCTTATAGATTTGGATTGTAGTATCAAAATTTTCTCATGTAACTTTTAAATGATTAAAATTGATCAGAAGAAAAATATGAAAGCGAGCCAACTTGTGTCCCACTAGTGCAACACTGGCATGGGGTTCTTGTATTGTGTAAAACACCTTGATATAGTTCTATCCTGGCATCAAGTTAATGACATCTGAGACAGACCCTGTGCTGTGCCCAATGGCATGTGTCATGTCAGTACATTGCTGACAACCATGACTGTTATATTATATAGACTACTAAATGGTATACTTGTAGACTGTATCAATACTCCAGCTAAAACATTTATTATAGGTTCAATATAAAGAAATATCAAAGGATATAAAGTTTTGTAATTGCAAATGTTTGTCCTTGATGTGCATTTTAATTCTATTTCAATAGTATATGTATTTCAATAGTATAAAATGTGCTCGACAGTCATTGACATAGTAGATTGAGCTGATATCACTAGGCAAATTGAGGTGACCAGATCAGGCTGAGGCAAGGTCAGCTTCACCTAGTTCCTAGAGGCTGTTAGAGTAAGTCACAATCCTTTCCTCTGTTAACCTTGCCTCATCATATGTTGCTACTAGAGTCATAGAATTTGTAGGTAATCTGAATATGTGAAATTGAACAAATCCTATTCTTTTTCTTTTTAATTTCTTAATCCCACCTACTGTTATTGACATGGGTAATCTGAATATGTGAAATTGAACAAATCCTTTTTTCTTTTTTTTTCTTAATCCCACCTACTGTTATTGACATGGCTGGCTGACCATAACAGGCAAGTCCAATGATTAGTTAAATTATGTTTAATGTTTTCAGCCTCAGCTTGTATTATAACATGAACGTTTAATCAAAGAGTGATTCTCATTCTATTGATTAAAAACCTACACTTGAAATATTTTACAACAAAGCAGAGCAGTATATCAGCTTATATAAACCTCCAACTTTACCTTCCAATGGCTCCAATCAGACACATCATGAATAAACCACCAAAAAGAGTAAGTATAAGTTTATCCAGTTTCCTTTCCAACGTACTTCTTTTAGAAGGAACACTCATAGAATTCATCATAACCTGTCATATGATTAGTAGAAACCACATTGAAGTGTAGAATAGAGAAACTCAACCATCTAGGGACAAGGTAACTCAAAAAATAAATAAAAGGCTTGTTTAGACTTGGGAGTTTAGAACACGAACTTTTGTTTCATGACCAGTAAAAATAACAGCCCCAACAATGTATTCCGTGTTCCGAAGGCTGCAACCCTGTATCATTTTCTTAATGCTATATGTTATATAATAAAAGATACAGTTTCTAAAAGTGAGATTCTAAAACAGATATATAGAAATTTCCTGTATATATTTACATGTAAAGGTCCAACTCATATGCTTATCATGAACAACATACTCTCTGTGTTCATATCCAGAAGAAGCTTCTAATACCAACATGGCAAAAAAAAGAAAAACAAACATGACAGAAAAGCTTCTAATACAAAGTGTAAAAGACTCATACATAAATATACCAATATATACCAACATGGTATAAAAGAAAACAACATACACACATGAACATGCATACAAGTGAATTCATACTGACACCCAAATTTTCAAGCATAACTTAGAAATACTTAAAAAACATACATATTACTATGTTAGTATGAAACACCCATCAGAGAAGATTCACGTGAATATCAACAATATTAACACAATACAGAACATGAATATCGAACTGTTTCCCAAAAAAATTAAAGGTTCATACTTCATACTACTGTCAACAGTGACCCAAACAAGTCACAGTGTGTGGACCTGTGGGGTTCATCAATCCCAATTTATATCATCCCTTGCTGATACCAAAACCTTCTAGAAAACTGCAAGTTTGGCTGGACTTAACTGAATCAAGTGTGTCATTCAGAATTTACTACTGCTAATTTTAATGCCTTGTAAGAAATCTGACCAGTTGCAAACCTATTCTCAGCCAATAATTATTTTTTTACTGACTTTCTGCTAATTTTCACGTAATCATTGGCCCCATCAAGCCAGTTCCAGTTACTCTGGTTGATTTTGAAAAGATCCAACCAAATATTTGATCCAAGTTATCCAACCATATTGGCAAGACGAAATCCAGATCCAAAATTATGGCACCCGTCCCTATTCTGACCCTGATTTAAATAAAAGGGTCAACAAGCCCTATAACTTCTAAAATACCTAGAAACCACCTTCTATTTTTCAAGTACACTACTGCTCTTGTGATCAAATACATATCAATACCTTTAACAACTACTTCTAAAATTGGCTCATCCAAAAACCCCAATGTCTAAGCTATATTATTAAAGCATGCCATATCTTTTCTTGATATATGGACCACTGATATGATCCAGCTAAGCCTAGGCATGCTTACACCATAATTTTAGGTAAACAATAAGCAGCAATCCATCCATACAGTCCTCAACTGTGAATAAGTCCATTCTTTCTTTTTTTATCCAATCAGTAATTCCTATATCTGTTTGTAGCCCAAAATCTGTACCAACTTGTCACAGGCTTAGCATTGTCAAGTTATTCCGTGCTGTATGGGGCACAGCATACTGCTCAATTTTAGACCTATATACCTACATATACCAAGGGTAGGCATACCATTAGTACTCAAATCAAAACCCCATATCCATCTCGTTTAAATTCATCACCATGCCCTTTGCTCTAAACTCTCTCTCTCTCACTCTCACAATCTCACATGAATCTTCTTTTTTGCTCAAGTAAATCTTAAATTTCAATCAAAGCAAATTTCAATCTCAAGAAATCTAGGTTATTTATCGAACAAAAGGTAAATCCCAAGCTAAGCTGAATTTTTTCTTAGATTTTTTAATGCTTTGATTAAAGTATTATTTTTGTGTTTTCTTATGGTTTTTGCTGATGAAAAATTGCTTAAATTTAGTATAAAGAAATTAATTATGGTTGGATTTGCATGAATCTTGGTTTGATTCACATTGGTCCAACCAAGATCCTAAATTTAGACTACATCTACATAAATTTAACCTAAATCTGCATGGATCTAGATTAACCATTCACAAATCTAGTCAAATCTGGGTTACAACTGTGTAAAACATGGTCCTTTTCACTAAAGTGGCATGCCTATTGATTAGAGCACCATCATCATTGAAAATGTGTCCACTACAACTATGATGGTTGTGGTGAAGTAATGAGGATAAAGCAAAATTTAGACAATGCACCTCTTAAGATTGCACAATACTCAAATGTCCCTCAATAAATAAAATGGATTTTCATGGACAATTGTATATTCAAAAACTCTGAAGGTTGCAACAAAGGAAACTGGTGGATGATCTAGATAGAAGATATATCAGTATCAAATACCAATAAAGTAGACTTACCTCCATTCAACACAACATTCTCTTTTGTGGAACCACTCACTCACTAATAAGGTATGGCTTATACAATTCTTATATTCATATATTTTCAATTTTTTAATATATAATTGTGATTTATGGATATATCATCTATTATGTGCCACCTTCATGTAACATTTGAAGTTTTTTAATGTATGTGTTATTGACATATGATTTGCAATAAATATAAAATATATATTTGGATTCATTAATGAGGAAAGCAAGGTTTAGTAGAGATTATAGGGCTCAAAGTTGATAATGGTTAGCTTGCCAAGTGCTAGTCTCTGCCTCTATGCAACCCTTCCTTCCCCCTTCTCTGCCTCTCTCTTTCTCCCACCAGGCCCTCTCCCTCCTCCCCCGGCCCTATCGCTGTTAGCCCCCACCCCCTGGTCTTGTCAACCCCCATGCCTCCCCTGCTCTGAGACCCCATCCCAACCTTCCCCTACTCTCAGCAGATCCCTCCCCAGCAAAATTGTGTTAATTCTCATTAATAATAATAATCAATTATTTTTATTAATTCTTGTTAGTAATAGTTTATGATTGTGTCAATTAATGAATCTGTCAAATCTATCATTTTGAATTTTGTTATTTTTTATGTTAATATTTTGCCTTGAAATTTTTGTTGTTAGATTTGGACAATTTAGTACTTTGATTCTGTATAATTGGTCAAGTTAATGTAATTCAATGTTTTGGTGGTCATATTTAAACAAAATGATATGGAACTCATGCATTGTCTACTTTTTTATTTTAATGATTGAAATTTCTTTTTAATTTTATTTTATAATTGTTATATTGGCAAGCATCTTTCCTTTGTTCGGACAAGCAACGAACGCCTCGAGCATTTTGGAATTAGACATCTTTTAGAATTGTTCAATCAGAGAATTTCACAATGAAGTAAACAAGTCCCTTGCAATATCAAGTGAATAAAAAGGCAACAAAATACCAAAATAAAAATGAAGATGACTTTTAAAAAATACTAGAAGCATGAATGATTTTTAGAGGAACCATGTTATAAAGAATTTTGGAAAGCATCATAGAAATGCGAGGTTGAGGCTCACTCTAAGTAGAATTTGATTTGGTGAAAGAGGCAAGGTTTGACTTTCAATGATAAAATTTCCAGTAAAAGTATAAAGTGAATTGTTTGGCTGTTCACACTGTATTTCCCCTGCACACATATTAACAATGTTGCGTATTAGGTGAAGACGACAAAAACTTTAAATGTAACATATTAGACGCAATTTAACAAATACATTAATTTTTTTTCTACAGTGACATCATATGACAATATCCTGTCTGAAAGAATAAAATGCTAAAAGTTGAAATCTGACAAAAATAATCTTGTTAGTTGTTACAAAAGAATGGTCTGAAAAAGAATTGAGATATAATTACATAGGCACCAATGGTGCAGAGACTGAAAAAGAATGGTCTGAAAAAGCTCACCTAATATCACATGATGAGTTTCTGATTAATTAGGTAATTTATGGAATAAAGATACATGATACAAAAATAATGATGCAGAGACTTCAAGCACCTGCAATTGCATAACGAAGAATGTAATACAGGATTTAGGGCCACATAGTTGATTTAACATGTTATCCTGTATTGAACTTACTTGCTTGGACCAAGCTATTAATAACCCTCAATCTTCCATGACAAACTTTAGTGAATTAGTTCAGTTGTTGTCTGTTCTTGTCATGCTTCTTCTGTATCCATAGATACTCAGAATGCTAAAAGATGACAAGATTACCAATAGAACCATAGTGAAGTAGGGACAAAGTTGGCCAACGTTGAATGGGGAATGGACAATTCTGATCAGTGATCAAATTGGGATAAACAAACCCAATGAACTTTGGTGAGTAGAGAAGGCAAATAAGTGAAGTAGCATGTATATGTTTATGGGTTAGAATGTCCAGAAGTTAGAAAAAGATGCACTCAAAAAATCAATCGTTTAGACTGTAGATGAAATGTTAAGATGGATGTGCACTTTTAAAAAATAATAAATAAATGCTTGCATTCTTTAACAAGACAAGGAAGGTCTCTAAATGCATTGTTTAAATGAGGAATACAAGGAAGAGAAAGACCTAAAACACTGTTTGAAAGACTGTTTTAAATTGAAGGTGTTTTGTTTGACTAGTAATGTGATTCTCAAGATAGCTCAATGGCAAAAAAGATACAGAAAGTTGACTACCAGAAGGATGCCAACCATGAGCTCTTGTTGTCCTTGTTAAGTGTCAGTGAACCAATATCAAACCTTGATAAACTTTAAATTGTGAATGGGTATCAGAAAATAGTATACAGAGAGCAACTAACCAAAAGATTATTTATAGAAGTGGATATCAAGATCAAAAAATTCAATCAGGTAACTAAAATCATTGAATGTTGAACATATCTTATAAGTTACCAGAATTTTGCATTTAAGGAACAATTATGATATTTTCATAAGCTCAAAGAAATTTCAAGTCAGAGAAGCATAAGAAACTAAAATTATGAGGGACTTGCTTCATCAAGCCTATAGAACGAACTGGAAGAGAACAAAATGCAAAGTCACTACTTTAGGGAAAGAGATGATTGATCTTGTACTTTCAATTAAAGTTTTACGAGCTTGATAGGTACTAAAAGGCCAAATTCTGAAACATCAAGCAACACGTCTTATGCAATTTCAAAGTTGCTTCCTTATCTACTAACTGGTATTACCTTAAAATATGCATATACTAAATGATGCTCAACACACTACCTTACGGAAGAACGTATCTACTAATCAAATAATTATATATATGTTCACCAGCAGAAGATACAAAAGAAACTACTGGGTCAATTATACATTTATTTCAGTTTTGCATCTCAATTATTAGGGATAAGCCATGAGTGACCTTTCCTCTGACTCAAGAACTAAATAGTTCAGATAAAAAACTGACATTTTCAATTAATCATCAAAGAACAATCAAACCTTTAAATTTATCAGCTATCTCAGGAGCCAAGTAATCCCATGTCTTCTCTAATGCTTTTCTAATCTTCAAATTGGTTTCTCCATCTAGATTTGCAGTCTGAATTCATAAATAGAAAACAGTAAACTACTAGACGAAATCATGCATCATAATTTCATATATTTAAGATAATAAACCAATCTTCCAGCTCCACAACAAGATTCATGGATTCAAGTTCCTAAAGCTAAAAGGAAACCTCAATGTAGCAGACTCCATCAGGATTTGTACTAGCAAGGAAGAGCAAATCAGCCGGAAAAAAGCCATCTTGCTTGACCTAGTCCAAATGAATACACCAATTATAAGCTCATCATCATACCCATAATTATAAACTTTATAAAGAATATTTAAGCATTATCGAACTTATGACTGTGGTTAAGACTTAAGAACATCAAAATCAAATAGTAGCATTTAGACGGTGCATTCTCACACTGATATCTCATGCTTGGTTTTTTTTTTAAAAAAAGACATCCTAACTGACCGATCCAAATTGGGATCGAAACCCAGAACCAGTCAAGAAAATTGGCCTTGGACAATCTTGACCAATCCTGACAAAAAGAAATGAAAAGAATAAAATAAAGAGTGGGAAGATGGGAAAAGGTCTTTTCAATTCATTGATAAATGGCTTCAACAGAGATATAGCAGATTGATGATATCTGAAGGTTTTTCACTTGATGCAGTGAAAGGGTGCTTGAATGCTGAAGTGACTCCACGGGGGGTCCTCAAAACTCAAGTAACAGACTTCCAATAAAGTCTTATATGAATTACTCTTAACAATTTTAGTTACATTATATAAGTTTTCATAAAGTCTTATATGAATTACTCTTAAGTCTTAACAATTTTAGTTACATTATATAAGTTTAGAAAAAAAGATGCCTTGACTAACAACGGTACTCAATCCTTAATTTCATGTCATTATATAATTTTTGCCCTTTGCATGTTTTATTATTTTTATGTATCAGTAGTCTATTTTTTTTCGTTCATATGTTTAATATTTTTCGTTTAATTTTTATTTTATTATTATTTTCTTATATATATAATTCTTTTTATTTTTTATTTTTTATTATTGATATATTTCATGCCAACTTTCTGATCCGGATCATCTAATCCAGTTGATCTGATATGATCTGATCCCAAACCTAATCATATATTTTAAATCTTGATATCTGAGGAGTGCAAGTACAATTAACATCAATCAACTTGATGCATGCAGAGTTGAAAACTGTAAAATGCTAAAAAATGTGAGATGGTGGGAGAGAACATAAGACATACAGTCAAATTTTCTGAGCATATAAACTTGAAGTCAACCAAGTCCTGAGTGTTTTCCAAGAGTCAAGCAAGGTTAAAAACTATTGTGTGACTTTGACATATGCTATAACTCTTTTGCTTCAGAATTGTTTGCATAACCAGCAAAAGAAAAGAAACTTCCCATTCTAAACTCAACAGGCAAATACCAACCTATTAAATCTTTGCACACTAATGGTGGAGATGGGCCACTTCTGAAGTGAAAAATTTTAGAGAAGGTGACTTCATAGTTCATACATGTGGCCAACTGCCCAAAGAGCAATAACCATTCTATTAAATCTTTGCACAGATAAGGGCTATTTGGTTGGAAAGAAGTGACAAGTCAAAGC
Source organism: Musa itinerans (assembly GCA_001649415.1). Lineage (NCBI taxonomy): Eukaryota > Viridiplantae > Streptophyta > Magnoliopsida > Zingiberales > Musaceae > Musa > Musa itinerans. The sequence continues at coordinate 103,627 of LVTN01000379.1, forward strand.
CTGTTAATGGTAAAAGTGGGCCACTTCAATCATTTATATACCTAGAATGAAAATTTTAGAGAAAGTAGCTTCATTCACTTGGCCAACTGCCCAGAAATGACCATAAAAAAAGGGACCATAATAAATATTGCAACATGCTTAAAGGACTCAATTATTCATTTTATCACCTCTCCACTTGGAAATTAATAGATAAAAATTCCAATGCCATGTGATATTTTTCTCTGCTTTATTCAATATCCATCATTATCTGTTATCCATATCATATTACGTAACACATTTTAACATTAATTATAGAAATATTAGAGAATTTAAAATATTAAATTAATAAAAATAAAATATCAAATTTCAGAATATAAAATCAATACAAAATCACATAAAATGGTCAAATATCAAAAATAATCATTGCAAGACAAAAAAAAAGAATAAACATCAGCTAACTGTTAAAATTAAAAGCAGTAACTAAAAACTGGCTAAATATTTTGAAAACATTCACTAAATAAGGTTATACTACTAAAATAAATAAATAATAAAATAAAAAATATTACAAAAAAGATAAATTAAATGGAAAATTTATCATTAAAACCAAAACACTTATAAAATATATGCAAGTACAACTTGGTCATGGACATATGACATATAATACAACCAGAAAACCTCATTAACAACATAATATAGGTTACAGATCCACTGACTGTGTAATCCAATCAGTGACTAGGATTATAAGCAAAAAATTTAATATATGCCATGTTCTTATTTAATACAGCAAAGTTGTGACATCAGTGACACCAATTAACTCCAGTTGCAACATCAAGATCCACTAATTGTGAGTCAAACAATCATTATATTTGTAGGGAAGTCCACTAAAAGAATGTAAAAATCATGCATAAGCAGCAACAACTATAAAATAACAACTTTTCAGTGGAGAATTTTATCAAAGTGAACAGATGCAGAGAGTTCAAGCCTGACTTCAAAGAAACTTAACTTCAGCTACTAATTGCACTTCCTTTAAACCAGAGTCAAAATTAAGCAGTAAACAAAACAAGAGGTTTCCATGGCAAGGTCTTAATGGTGTTGCAAGAGAATCTTGCATATGGACACAGTCACACATACCATCCTCCTTAAATAAAAAGAACAGTTGAACTATCACTTTGGCAACTATGATCTCCAGCAGAAGAAAAACGATTAGACATTAGCAATAAAATAATTATCCATTTAACAAGTAGGACTCTGAATCCTACCCTCACAATATCTCCAACTTGCAGCTTTCTCCAAGGCATACTTTCCCAATTTTGACCTTGCAACACATCAACAGCAGTATTATTGATTGAGTTGTCATTTTGAAGACGCTTCTGCATGAAGAAAAAGGAAATTACACGAATGAATGAAATGAAACATCAAAATCAACTTGATGCAGGGACCAAAAAAGCAAAAATGACGGGGCTATATGTTTTGCTAACCCAATCTTCAAATGCCTCCTTGATAAGAGATACCAAAAGAACTAAACTGAGAGGAACAACATTCGTTACAGGTGACACTGGACTGCAAGGATGATTAGCAACTCAGTAGAGTAGATAATATCTATGATCAGAGTGTAAATATCACCTGATGTATAAATTTCACCAAACTATTATCATCCAGAATTTCAAGAACAAATTAGATAAGTTGGTGATAGTACATTCAAAACCCAATGTGAACCACAAAATGTCATCAAAAGAAACATTACCTGATTGGTGTAGTGGATAAGATTGAGATCATGAGAAAGTACAAATTAGCAACTCGCCTGAACTGTCAGATTAATGATATATTTGTTACAGGATAAAACAAAAACAATTGATAAAATAAGTAAAATGAAACAAGAAACAACAATTATTTTTTTCAAAAGACTGATGACCGAAATACCTGCTCAAATAAACCCTTGGGTAGAAAGGTCAAGACATTGTACTTCGTCGTTGATATGGAATTGCTCTGAAAAATAAAAACAGTATCAAGCTTCTTATCATACTATAGACATTATAAGAAAGGAAAGATCATCAACTAGCACAGTGTATTTAAACCTTGTTAAGCCAAGAAATGTTTTGTTCACAACAGAATTTCCATAATAATGCAATAGAAACAAGTGGAACTACAACTGAGATAGAAAGAAACAACACAGACTGAAGGTAGTCACATTATTTTGAATTTGTGATTAATATAAAAGGACGTTGCGAAAGAACTCTAAACACCTCAACAAAGCGAACAATTAAATTGGTGCTTCAAATATTTTCACAAAGTTGATCTACTAATTCTGTTGCTTATTCACCAAATCAATTTTATTGTTTTGAATTTTAGGGTCAGCCCAATACTGTAGATTGGTAAATGAAAGAAGTTTCAAAAAGGGTCAAAATACTTATGTGTAGTAAGTAGTAACTGATAGTATAGCCATTTAGGATGGAAATTTTAGAAGATATCGAGGCAATTTGGTCAACTAATTTATTTCACAAGATTTTGAGAATTAAAAGAAGTGATAAGCAAGGAAAAACTTTTTTCACAAATATTAAGAATAAGAGAGATATTCGAAGTTGCTTTAATTATAGAGAAATTAAGCTAATGAACCACACTATGAAATTTTAAGAAAATATGATTTAAAGATAAAGATGTGAGATGAGTACATTTAAAAATTACTATATTCGGAAGATCACCTACAAAACTTACTAATTTATGAAGATAATGAAAAATTATAGGGAGAAAAGATTTACTTATGGTTTTTATTGACAAAGAAAAACCAATAGTAGAGTTGCTAGAGATCTACTATGGTGGCTTTTAGACAAAAAAAATGTATTCAGTAATTACATATATATATATATAGTGGTCACTAATCCTAGAACTAGAAGAACAAGAAATATGTCTAGGGAGTTCTCATACCCATAGGGTTACACCAAAAATTAGTTATAAGTGTTTATCTCATCACATAGGACAACTGTGGTGTATGTTATTTGCTAACAATGAGGTCTGCAGGTAAGATTTTAGTTAAGATTAATCCAAAATTTGGGTTAACAAGGCAAAGCTACAAATTCAAGGTTTAGACTAGGGACTAAGACCAAATAAATGTAAATGAAATCTTGATTTAAGGTGTGGTTGAAATTGATAGACAAGAAATTCCTCTAAAGTTCTAATATCTTGATTTATTATCAAGTAATAAAGAGAGACTGATGAAGACATAGTCCATAAAGTAAAAGTTAGGTTGTTAAAGATGTTTCTGATCATTGTTTGGTCCCTAGAATTAAAGGAAAACTTTACAAGAGTAACAAGAGCAAATATAGTTAACTGTACCTAGGTGTTGGGAGGTTAAAAAAATGCACCAGAATAGTTAGTGTTGTCGAGATATTAGTGTTGAGGTTAACGAGTGATGATATATAAACTGAAAAATGTTCCGATCAATAGACAGTCAGGTGTCACCTCATGAATAACATGTTTACAGAAATTATCAATGATGAAATTCAATTGACATAATTGATTATGATTGTATGATTGATGATGCAACAACATGCTCATGATCTAAAAACTATTGCAAACAATGAAAACAGATTTGATTGCTCATGATATCAATAGGAATATTCCCTTATTCAAAGCCCAAAGCCAATATGGAACACACAATTGCACAAGGCAGGCCAACATAAGCAGCTTTACCCTATAAGAATGGATTAAAATCTTCGTCTACTATCAATAGCAATCGACATTTGGACAGGTATGGCACTGGTATCACATGTTGATATAAATCAATACCGACCAATTCATGTCGATGTTAGTAAGTACCAACTGGACCAATAGAGAAAGAAAGAGAGGGAGGAGGACCAGGATGACGAGGAACGGGAGGCAGAGGAGTTGGAAGAAGAGGTGAAGGAGAGGGAACTATATGATGGAGAGGCATTGTGACACGAACATGTGATAGCAAAGGAGTGGCATCGACACGCAGGAGGCAACGATGTTGTGAGGAATAGAAGAGCGGAAAAAGAAAAAGGGAGAGTAATATAAGAGAGGAAAAAAGGAAGGGATGAATACAGACAGGTACCAGGTTGGGTTTCGATAATTTTACAGCCCGATAAACCAGGTGTTTAAGCTACTAAATGATAAGTCTGTTTTTTGTTTAAACTGAGTGAAAATGCCTGATTCATGTACTGATCAACCATCGAACCAATACCGTACCCTGAACAAAGAACAAAAAGGAGCAACAACAAGTAGTTGGGCCAATACAATTTGTTGTTGTTGTTGCTTTTGCTTAATATTAGATTTCAGGCTCTAATATCAACCAACATGTAAGTAGTTCTTACTATCGACCAACAAGTCATGTTTCTTTTCACACAGATAAAGATATCGTCCAATTCTTTTTCCAATTATTCTTTTCCGATCGAGATATATGGATCCATGTGTCTATATAGATCCTGTTCATGGATTAACGAAAATGTGCAGAAGCTCTATTTGCCTCTGCCATTCTATGAGTCTCTTCCTTTTTGCGTATGGCATCACCACTCCCTTTGGCAGCATCTACTAATTCGGAACTTAATTTGAAAGCCATATTTCGACCCAGATGTTTTCGGGATGCCCCTAATAACCAACGAATGGCAAGTGCTTTTCCTTAGCATCTAAACTTGCTTTAGTGGTCTAAAAGGTAATCGTGGCATCTTTATAAACATACAACCACGAAAAAAGGAAGTGACCAACAACCAGATCTTCAAATCGAACACAATTGGTTAACTCCATTCGGCAACATCAGTTACTTATTCACTGATGAATCTAGTGCAACCAAGGGTAAAACATCGAACTTGTATAAATATTAGGTTTTTATACTTACTTTGATTGTTCTTTTTTAATATACCATCAATCCAGCAATATATCTTTCCTGTTTATCAACAGCTTTGATAGAATTCTATGTTCCTGGTTCGGTTCTATTCCAATCCTAAAATTAAACTGATCATAAATAAAATCACAATCCTACCAACCAGGGAAAAGGTGTTTGGTAGTAATAATAGATAGAGTCTCAGTAAACTGTACCCATTGATGAAAGAAATCAAATATAATTTCATGTCAGCACCGCACCTAGGTTTACCAGTCTCAACCATTCCTCAAATAGGAATTAATCAGCCTATGTAGTCGACTCAAACCAACACCGTTTGGGTAGACTATAAAATAAAGACAACAGTCCTACCATTCATCTTATATTCATCCTATTCAAATCACCTTTAAATGAAGAAGTTGAGACCCTAGGAAGGCTAGAAAAGAAATACATCACTATGGCATTCCCTTAGTAATGTCTCAGCCAAACCATTTTTTCACACAGACGCTAAACCCTAATAATGCTCTTTTATCTAGGAAAGTTGGCTTCCAAGTGGAATTGGTAAGGTTAAAGAGCCACTGCAATACTCTTGAAAGAATCCTGCCTACAACACCATTGTCCTTTATTTCTATTAGCTTGACTAGCTTTTCGGGTTATTAAGTTGGAAGGCTGGCCAAAGTATAGAATGTTTAAGGATGAATAGCTATGTTTACCTGCTTGAAATTAAGGCAGAGTCTCTAATGGAGTCTGAGCCATGCTCTAATGTCCAATTAAATGGGAATTCAATAATAGATCTATTGCTTATCAATTAACTCAAGAATCTTTGATTTCTGTCCATGACAGGAAAGGTAAAATTCCATTACTGCACACTACATAAAACACGATTCTGAGTCTCTGCGGTTATTCAAATACTAAGATATAGTAGCTGCAATTCATTTCAACGTCTAAACCTAAGCTTTTTGTACCACGAAATGATAACAAGATATCTAAATTGTCCATTCAGCAAAAGTCCAAGCAAAGTGATTATACATGAGAATGATAAAGGCAAAAAAGACGAACTAGAGCCGGGGAAGGGTCCTCCAACCTTAAATCTGGAGTTTGAGCCATGTTCTAATGTCCAATTAAATGGGAATTCAGTAATAGATCTATTGCTTATCGATTAACTCAAGAATCTTTGATTTCTGTCATGACAAGAAAGGTAAAATTCCATTACTGCACACTACATAAAACACCATTCGAGTCTCTGCAGTCATTCAAATACTAAGATATAGTAGCTGTAATTCATTTCAACGTCTAAACCTAAGCTTTTTGTACCACGAAATGATCACAAGATATCTAAATTGTCCATTCAGCAAAAGTCCAAGCAAAGCGATTATGCATGAGAATGATAAAGGCAAAAAATATGAACTAGAGCCAGAAAAGGGTCCTCCAACCTTAAATCTGGCAATGACGTTAGCGTCGGAGTCGTTGCAGTAAATGGTGCGGTGGCTGGGATTCTGGGGCTGGACACGACCGAGCCGCACGGTCTGCGACGACACCTGCCGGAAGTCCGCTACCTCTCTCCTCCTCGTCCCCACCACCGCGGCCTCCCCGCCCAGCCGTGCCATCCGCACCCTCTCCCACCCCCTGCCGTCCATCCTCTCCTCCTCCCTTTTCCCAGAATGAAGAACAATGTTACCTCGAAACTGTCTAGGATATCATCCTAGCCGCGTTGTTCGCACCCTCTATCCATTCCCTGCCTCTCGTCTCATCCTATCCTCCTCC
>LVTN01000379.1:121284-172741 GCA_001649415.1 Musa itinerans
TCATAATGCCAATGAAATAATTACCTCGTTACAGTAGAGAAGGTGATATTACAATTTCATGCAGCGACTTTGATGAGGGAATGTTCATTAATATGCAAGTGGTCATTTATGTTTATTTTGGTAGCATAAACAAATCCATGGGTTTACATGAAAACACAGAAGCCAACAGGACATAATCGTGCCCTAATTTCTAATCTGGCGCCCGCTTGGCGTCCTAATAAATTTGGTCCGCGTGCTATTACGGCCTCCTCGGCGACACCAACTCTTCTCGGTAGCTTCTTTTATTTATTGGTTATATGTACAGAGATTCTTGAACCAGAGGAGAACCCTCCCCCGCCTCCTCAAAACCCTAACCCCATTCAGCTGCTTGGCTCCGCCTCTCTTCGCCGGAGGAGCGATCCGTGAGCCATGGACAGATACCAGAAAGTGGAGAAGCCGCGGCCGGAGTCGGCCATCAACGAGAACGAGATCCGAATCACTAGCCAAGGCGTCATCCGCAACTACGTGAGCTACGCAACGAGCCTTCTTCAGGTACGGATCCCTTTTTCTTGGTGATTTTATTCTTGTCTGATCTCTTCGATTTCACATAGCCGCCTGTGCTATTTCGTGACTGGCGCTTGAGATTAGTGGCCGGTCGGCAGTGTTATGCCTTTTGAATGTCTTCTCATTTTATTTGTTCCAGTGTTTTATGTTGGCGATGCTTGTTATATTTGGTCTAATCGTGCGGGGCCATTTTCTAAACGCGTAGATTAGAGTCGATGAAGCTTCTGATGTTAGTGAAGGAATGCTCGCATCTTAAGAGCCATTGGAAAATGTCCAATGGTTTTGGGATGATTATTGAGAATTGAAGGTGATTCAACCATGTCACTGATGACGGAAATATATACACAAACTTATATTTCTTAAAGATGTGTATATGATTCTGTTGGATCAGAGGACTTCTGTTTTATCTTGAAACCTTAAATGTAAATGCCATGAATAAACCTCTTCGATAGCTTCAGCAAATTTATGACAGGTTCTTTCATTAAGGTAAAGTAAGTATTGTTGTAAAGGATTGCCTATGTTGGCTTGGCTGCTAGAACAGGAAAAATTTCTTGCTTTCTCCCTTTTGATCTTTTACTTGTATACTTGCAACCTTCTTTTAGCATTATCTTGTCATTGTTTGTGATATAATTTCAACCAATGTTTGTTTTCTTTTGTCATGTTTAGTATCCTCTTTTTTTCTTAAATTTTCTTGTCATAGTGCCATCACTATTTAACAATGAATAATAGAAGTGTATAACCAGTCTAGTAGTGTCTGAGAAGTATCTGACCTTCTTATCATAAGAAACACCTAAATCACTCCTAAATCTTAATCAAGCCTCACAGGATTGAGATGGGTTTTGGATTCAGATTTGAACATAGGATTTGGATCGATCTGGTAGCCTGATTCAGGTTGTAGTGTCGGACTTGAATTTTTTGAAATGATTAAGAGGACTTCTATTTGACTAGAAGTTGGTTGAGATTGTACTAAGATGTGACCTGCTTATTAGGGTTATTTCCCAATTCACAGGAGAATAGTTCTGTCAAGAAAGAAAAAGAAAGGAGAAAGTAACTAACTGTACTAAACTATATTATTTTATAAGAAAAGTAGACAAGTCCTAAGCATGCCATTCAAGGCTACTAGTGCCTGCAACTTCTTACCTAATTATCTAGAGTAATCCATAAAATATATCAAATATTGCTGAACTTCTAGCAAGATTTGATAGGAATAATATTAAAGGATATGTTTGATCTTGGATCATCCAGTGAAATTGCCTTCAGCAAGGCTAAATGACTGGAAAGGATTACTTAGCTGAACCACAAAGTCAGAAAGCCAAGACCCTTCATGAATCATTTAGATAGGGTTCCACCACTTCCTTCTAAAAGAGAACAGTTGGGAGCAACACCTTCTGTTGTTTATTTATTGCCTAACAAGGCCAATACTGAAAATTTATTATATTGGTTTAACCATCTATGAATTCAGGCTTGTGTTCTTTTGCCAACAAAAAAAAGGAAACTCTTGTCTATAGTTGTTCTTGCATTTATGCTCTGAAAAAGTAGTCTGAAGTGTATAAATTCTTCCTTGCTATGCCATGTGGAGAGTATATGATTTAACAAGGTTCAGGTTGTGATATACGGTTAATTGCTAGATGTTATAATAGTACATTCTTGATATGAGCTTCGGAAGATGTAACTATGATATAGTAGGTTCATATGTTCTCTCCATTCTTACCAGATAAAGCTGTATATACTATATAACTTTAATCAGAAATGTCATAGTTTTAGATAATTTAAGGTTCAAATAGGCTGATGGTTTATTTGAATGGTGACTATAGACTCATCTGCGTATGCTGTCTGACCATGATTTTTATGAAAATTACGAAAGTTTAACATACATTAGTTCTTAGTCCATAAAAATAAAACAATGTACCTAATCAAATGAAAATATAAACATATATCACCTGAGTCTTTCTATCATGGGAAACATCACAACAAGATAAGTATTTTTAATGTCTTATAATTATGATGATGCATATTTCATAAATGGATCTGTAAGAGATTACAAGAACTTAAGAATCAATGTTGTACATAAACTGAAGTACATTTGATTTGTTGGATTTATACTAGCACCCAGATATGCCTACATTTTCTCTGTTAATTTTGTTACCCTTTGAGAGAGGACTCTTGAAAAAAAAGTTGGATCTGCTAGGTTACTCTTTTGTTGTTCATAGTTGTGCATTGCCTATAAACTCTTTCTTTGGAAACTGCAATTTTCATAGTTTTTTTTTAATAAAAGGTTCTTCTTGGTTGCCCATAAGGTAGATCACTGTTTAACATTGATGACTAGTCGACATGAAGTTTGGGATTGAAAAATGTTTTTTTTCTTGGTTTAGCATTATGTCTGAATCTGATTATGCTGGTGTTTAACATCTGCTATTGAGTCTAAGCAAGGATAGACTGCCTTAGTGGTATGTTTGCACTGCAAAAAAAAACAAAAACAAAATAAAATATTTTGTATTATTTTATGTTTTATTCAACAAAACGTGAATTATTTCATTCAGAAAGATATATACTCTATAATTCTATGCGCCTTTTGTCTTATGCTTATTTTCCTATTCACCACTGGATTTTTTTAATTTTTTGTTGCTGTTTATTGGTTAAAAAAATTAACTTCACCTCGGTGACCATGTGTTACTATGCTTCATCCAGGAAAGACGTGGTAGAGAAATTGTCTTAAAGGCAATGGGACAGGCAATCAGCAAAGCTGTGGCAATTGCTGAAATCATAAAGGTTGGCTTTTAAAACATTTTGTTTCCTTCTTTTTAATTTCTTAAAGTGATATTAGCCATCAGTTCCTATACATTTTGAGTGCAGAAAAGGTTTCCTGGATTATATCAAGATACTGCAATCAGTTCGGTCAGTATCACTGATGTGTGGGAACCTATTGAAGAGGGTCTTGTACCGTAAGTCTCTTTCTATTTTTGTTGCACATTTGATAAACTTTTATATGATTTTTTAGAGATTTTAGATGACTATCTTTAACTTTTATCTAATGCTTTGTGCAGTTTGGAGACGACACGCCATGTTTCAATGATTTCAATATCATTGTCAACCAGAGAGCTAAACAAGAATTCCCCTGGGTATTTGTTTGTTGCTTCTCATGCTGCATTTTGAATATAACCTACTCCATTGTTAGGAAGGTGTTTCACATGTTGAACTAATTACTTTTTCATCATTGATTTTCTTACTTCCGTTGGTAGGTTTCAAGTTCCCTTACATGTCGAGCAGCCAAAGCGCCCGCAGAGATATCAACAGTCCCAGCAGTCTCAACAGCAACAGCAGTTTCAACCAAAACAAGCACAAGGTCAACTTAATGAAGGTATGTGTCTTGGTTTGTAATGTATGAAAAATTGACTTTTTAATTTACCTTTTCAATGCTTGTTAAAGATTCATATGTACGAGGACGTGGTAGAGCTAGAGGCAGAGGAAGAGGAAGGGGTTGGGGAAGAGGAGGATACAGTGGGTTTGCCGAATATGACACCAATCAAGGTGGATATGGCAACTACCAAGGAGGATATGGCTATAATCAAGGTGGATATGGATATAACCAAGGCAGATATGGTTATAATCAAGGAGGATATGGTGGATACAGTCACGAACATGGTAGGTAGTTTCAGATGACATTGCACCTAGAAAAAATGTGTTTAATTTATTTGATGGATTTTTTGCATGATAGATAATGGTGGATGGCACTCTAACTGGGGCCGCGGTGGTGGACACAGTAGAGGTAGCTGGAACTATCGAGGTATTCTCATCTAGCCATCTCTTATAATGTTTCTGCTTTACAGAGTACTTGTTGTGCACACCTAAAGCTTACTCAACAATTGCAATCTTATTGAATTATTACTCGTTTGTGCTTGAGTGTATCTAAGATCAACTACTGCACTTGTACATCTTGTAATTGTATTAGCCATCATGTTACAAGCTTTAAAGTTCAATGGTAAAGGTGGGTGAGGCAATATCCATCCAGATCTGTTTCCAGAAAGTGGATCAGGATTTCACTGGAGAAATGTGTCTATCACGTCTGTGTCTGTATTTGGAATCTTCCAGATGTGAAAATGGAAAAGGGTTCCTGTCTATCTGAAGATGGACATGACTGGTGCATCGCCAACAAATAATTTAAAGACTAACCCAAGCCTCTCTTTCTATGGAGAAAGAATACTTCTTAGCAAATGTGAAATGAGAGGAAGGAAGGGGAAAAATATGAGCATAGTACATACAGTTATGGCTCCGAAACATCCTCCCTGGACTTAATCCGGGGTACGGCAGTGAACCAGGACTGTCTTCCGTCCACATGCGTGCGTCCGGAAGTCCTATAACTGATTCGGAAAGTGGCTTCCCACTTGAAACAGCCTACTGATCTACCTAATCCGATATCGTCTCAGGAGGAGAGAGCGGAATGGAAGATCTTTCTATGGAGAAAGAATACTTCTTAGCAAATGTGAAAAGAGAGGAAGGAAGGGGAAAAATATGCCCAAGATTAACTAGTCGATGATAGCAATGTTAAAATCTAACTTGTAGTATTTTAGTTATGATTTCTAATATGAAATAATGGATGTTAACAACTCCTTATGTCATTTATATTGAAAAGTTAAAGCAGGACGACTGCTTGTTTGTCATCTGGACTTAATGAATTATTAAAATTGCATTTAATATCCTAACACATACACACACACACACATATATATATATTACTTGTATTACTTTTATGGTAACTTCTAGATTCTGGCCTGTGATTTGCCTAGGCCTTTGGTCAAATCCTTTAATTTGCGTATAATCACCTAGGGCTTTTTCAGAGTTTTGATCCAACTAGCCTCGTCTAAACTTTTAATTAGCCGACTCGAAGATTGTTGAATTAGTACTTCAGTTGATAATAACCATTTGGTAGATTGTTTTGCTTGATCGGTGAAGGTTGGTTAACCAGGGTGGTTGCAGTGCTTAAAGACAATTATTTAGGTTAAAAGGTTGAATCTGCATTCTGCTGTCGTATAAAGATACTTATTCCCGATTTTAAGTTACTAACCTGATGGTTCTTGCACTCCATTGCACTCAACTGATGGTTCTTGTTCACCAGCATTGCAGCTGACAGCCTACCTTGTTGAAATAGGAATTTCATTTTAAATTATACTCGAACATCTATTCTTGACTTTCACTAACTCTAAAATGTGACAGGTGGAGGATATGGAGGGAGAGGAGGTGGTGGAAGGGCTGGTGGGAGAGGTTATGCACGTGGACGAGGAAGGTTGGATGGCCCTGGGAGAGGGAACCAAGTCTAGTACCCTGATGGTGGTCTTGGATTACTTCCATGCTAGGTTAATTAATCAGACTTATTTAGCACTTAAACTACGAGTTGTGGTTATGCAAGAGATGGTAAGAAAAGTGTTCGTATGTTTTCTCAATTGTATGCTTATGTTGGCTTCCCAAGTTAGATTTTTCTTTCCCATAATTGAATTGTGGAGTTACTAGAGAATTGTGGAGTAATCTGCTCCATCCCTCTTTGTTCATACACTTGCATCAATTCCGGCTATTGTATCTGAAAATTCTGATTCTGCATGGAAAACAAGCTTTAGTTTTGCTTCCTCCTCCTCTATCTAATTTGAGCAGATAAGTTTCCCGTCCAAGCTGCACATGCACTATGGATTGTGGAACTCATGCTGGTTGATTGGTTTAGACATCTGATAATTGAGTTTGAAGTTTCTGCTATTATGGTTATTTTTTTAATTAGCTCATTATTCTTTAGAAAAGTTATGGCAATGTCTTTTAGCAAGTGTATCGTCAAAGAGGATGCATATGCTATATCTAAGTTTTGCAAGGGTTAATATGTAACTTTATATATATATATATGTACGATTTTCTCGTTATAATTTAATTTTCGTGAAGTAATTATGTCATTTATATTGAAAAGTTAAAGCAGGACGACTGCTTGTGATGCTTCGTTTGTCATCTGGACTTAATGAATTATTAAAAAAATTACATTTAATATCCTAACACATACACACACACACACATATATATTACTTGTATTACTTTTATGGTAACTTCTAGATTCTGGCCTGTGATTTGCCTAGGCCTTTGGTCAAATCCTTTAATTTGCGTATAATCACCTAGGGCTTTTTCAGAGTTTTGATCCAACTAGCCTCGTCTAAACTTTTAATTAGCCGACTCGAAGATTGTTGAATTAGTACTTCAGTTGATAATAACCATTTGGTAGATTGTTTTGCTTGATCGGTGAAGGTTGGTTAACCAGGGTGGTTGCAGTGCTTAAAGACAATTATTTAGGTTAAAAGGTTGAATCTGCATTCTGCTGTCGTATAAAGATACTTATTCCCGATTTTAAGTTACTAACCTGATGGTTCTTGCACTCCATTGCACTCAACTGATGGTTCTTGTTCACCAGCATTGCAGCTGACAGCGTACCTTGTTGAAATAGGAATTTCATTTTAAATTATACTCGAACATCTATTCTTGACTTTCACTAACTCTAAAATGTGACAGGTGGAGGATATGGAGGGAGAGGAGGTGGTGGAAGGGCTGGTGGGAGAGGTTATGCACGTGGACGAGGAAGGTTGGATGGCCCTGGGAGAGGGAACCAAGTCTAGTACCCTGATGGTGGTCTTGGATTACTTCCATGCTAGGTTAATTAATCAGACTTATTTAGCACTTAAACTACGAGTTGTGGTTATGCAAGAGATGGTAAGAAAAGTGTTCGTATGTTTTCTCAATTGTATGCTTATGTTGGCTTCCCAAGTTAGATTTTTCTTTCCCATAATTGAATTGTGGAGTTACTAGAGAATTGTGGAGTAATCTGCTCCATCCCTCTTTGTTCATACACTTGCATCAATTCCGGCTATTGTATCTGAAAATTCTGATTCTGCATGGAAAACAAGCTTTAGTTTTGCTTCCTCCTCCTCTATCTAATTTGAGCAGATAAGTTTCCCGTCCAAGCTGCACATGCACTATGGATTGTGGAACTCATGCTGGTTGATTGGTTTAGACATCTGATAATTGAGTTTGAAGTTTCTGCTATTATGGTTATTTTTTTAATTAGCTCATTATTCTTTAGAAAAGTTATGGCAATGTCTTTTAGCAAGTGTATCGTCAAAGAGGATCCATATGCTATATCTAAGTTTTGCAAGGGTTAATATGTAACTTTATATATATATATATGTACGATTTTCTCGTTATAATTTAATTTTCGTGAAGTAAATTGAGCGACATAGGCATTGATATCAAAAAATGGTACTGACATATATGGTGCTTTTGCAACTGTGTATTGGAAAGGTGGCAGGTGATGTGTCAAGAGTCGCGACGATGATTCGAGATGATTTTATCTGCCCCATCTGAGTCCATAAGAAACTCTGGACACGCAATTAGACCGCATAGCGCCGGACTGTGTGGACGCATGCGCATAGTAAAACAGTCATGGCTCCGAAACATCCTCCCTGGACTTAATCCGGGGTACGGCAGTGAACCAGGACTGTCTTCCGTCCACATGCGTGCGTCCGGAAGTCCTATAACTGATTCGGAAAGTGGCTTCCCACTTGAAACAGCCTACTGATCTACCTAATCCGATATCGTCTCAGGAGGAGAGAGCGGAATGGAAGTTGCCGGCAGCGAGGAGCTGTCCTTCCACGTCGTGCATAAGATTCCGGCAGGCGAGGGGCCGTACGTTCGAGCAAAGCATCTCCAGGTACCCAAGAAAACCTTTACTTCTCCTCGGTATCCAAAACAGTAGTTAGATTGACGTATACATTGCTCTCTTCTTCTTTTTAGGCTTTCAGCAAAATCTTTTGATCCACACACACACATATATAGCGAGAGAGAGAGAGAGCTCTAGGTTTGTACGTACTGTACTCTTCATCTGTTGTTTGTCACTGATGCCTTTAACGAAAGACTGGTTTCTTCTTTTGCTAAGGATTTATGCATACATATATGTAGGTGAATAAAGTTTTTGAATTTTGTGGGTGTTGGTGAACAAATGTACCGTGGTTGATGAGTCAGCACGGTCTGGTCCACGGGTCAATGTCGGGAGCCTTCTGACATCCGGGTTGGGCGCTGCGATCGATCGGGCCCTCTCGGCGATGTGCGGATCGGCGTTCCGTAGTTCGGATATAGGTTGGGTTCGCTCGCTGTGGTCGATTGGTGACTTCTCGGATTAGGGCACTCGTGGATCGTAAATATATAGAAGTTGGAGGTAGGAAGACAGAATGTGCATTTTTTGCTAGAGAACTCGTAGATTACTTCTGTTCAAGTTGCATGATTAAAGAAGCTTAAACTGGGCAAAGAAAAATGGGTACAGGAGGACCAAGAGACACACACTATCTGCATCTTATATATATCCTAAAGTCAATGACACAAATGAGCACTTCCATATGATTACTAGTTGTTTGAGGATGACCAAAACCATGTAAGTAGAACCTGCACATATCCAGTAGAAGCTCCCTTCTTTCTAATGGGGTGGAAATCATGCATGAACTGGGGGCAGTTACGTCAGTCCGAGTTTAGTCGTCATTATTTCCCTCATAAGTGGGTAAGGTTATTTGTTAAAAATTGGGTTGGAAGCCAAAGTCTTTTCCTTTTTTTTTTCTTTGATTTTTTGGAGAAGTTATGCAGATTCGATTTCAAATAAGTGATTTATTAGGTTAGTATTAGTTGAACATTTGTTTACCAAGATCTTGTCTTGCCTCATACTCGGATCCTTCTAGTCCGGTTTGTGTTGTATGCATCATCTGGTAATTCTTTCCCTGAAGGATGTATGTATCTATTTCAACGCTTTTTGCCACGCATGTAAATATAGAAGTTGGAGGTAGGAAGACAGAATGTGCATTTTTTGCTAGAGAACTCGCAGATTCCTTCTGTTCAAGTTGCATGATTAGAGAAGCTTAAACTGGGCAAATAAAAAATGGGTACAGGAGGACCAAGAGAGACACTATTTGCATCTTATATATATCCTAAAGTCAATGACACAAATGAGCACTTCCATATGATTACTAGTTGTTTGAGGATGACCAAAACCATGTAAGTAGAACCTGCACATATCCAGTAGAAGCTCCCTTCTTTCTAATGGGGTGGAAATCATGCATGAACTGGTTCAGCTGGTGGAGAAAGACTTGGAGGGGTCGATCCTGTGGTTTTGGAAGGCCATCAACGAGAGGGACAGGGCGGACAGCGCACTGAAGGACATGGCGGTGGTGATGAAGCAGCAGGACCGGACGGAGGAAGCTGTGGAAGCCATCAAGTCCTTCCGGCACCTCTGCTCTAACCACTCCCAGGATTCCCTTGACAACCTTCTCATCGACCTCTACAAGGTACCCATCACCAACTTTGCACACCAAGAGAGAGAGAGATGAGAGAGAGAACACTCCTTCCTTTCTTCTTGTGTGAGATAGATAACGATGGAGCTTTTGGTGGGCAGAAATGTGGGAGAGTGGAGGAGCAGATAGTGATGTTGAAGCAGAAGCTGCGGATGATATACATGGGGAAGGCCTTCAATGGGAAGACGACGAAGATGGCACGCTCCCATGGCAAAAAGTTCCAGGTTTCCATCAAACAAGAGACTGCTCGTCTCCTGGTACTCTCTCTCTCTCTCTCCCCTCTATTTCACTGCTACCTTATCCCTGCCTTCCAGTATATATTGGTCGACGGCAGCGGCGGTGAGCCATTGTTAGAATGGGCTTCCCGTTTTGCGATCGACGGCAGCAGCGGTGAGCCATTGTTAGAATGGGCTTCCCGTCGATGGGATCTCGGCTCTACCTCACGTGCATGATTTCGGTGTATGTTTCCCGATCCACTTGACAGGGTAACTTAGGATGGGCATACATGCAGCAAGCCAACTACATGGCGGCGGAGGCGGTGTACCGCAAGGCGCAGATGATCGAACCCAATGCCAACAACGGCTGCAACCTCGGCGTCTGCCTCATCAATCAAGGCCGCTACGACGAGGCTCGCTCCATCGTCACCACCGTTCTCGACCGAGGCTTCTCCAGCGCCACCGCTGCTGCCGTCGATCGCAAGGCGCTACAACGGGCGAAGAAGTTGTTGGCCGAGATCGATCAGTCGATCTCCGTCTCGGAGATGACCAGGAGGTTAGGGGAGGAAATGTTGCAGAGTTTGGACATCGTGGAAGAAGGTTGGACACCCTCCAAGTCCAAGAGGTTGCCGGTCTTCGAGGAGATATCTCCCTTTAGGGACCAGATGGCCTTCTGAGATCACAGTCTTGGGTTCCAAAGTGATGTACACAGCAACTGGATGTGAAGAAGACACGCCCGGTTAGTACTAGTATAGAACATCCGTGCTTAATAGCGGTGTTGGGCTCTGATGTTGTAACGTAAGGATGAAAGGGAGAAGGTCTGAATCTGTGTTCATGGTCGTTTTATGTCACCTTGCACCAAAGGGGTGTGCAATGGAGAACTTGTGGATCTGTGTTCATGGTCGTAGACCCACTTAGAGCCCCGCTTCCAGCCGCCGGCATATTTGCCACGAACGAGACCGTGCGTCCGCCTCCGGCGATCAGCCAGCCAATCACGACATACGCAGCGAAGAACGGACTGATGGAGAATCGGAAGACGAGATCGAGAGTGAGGCTGAGGCGGCTCACCAAAAGTTCCGCCTTTAGGGGCAGATGTCGGGTCGGAGTTCGTGTACGAACTCGGCCCAACCCATAAATACAGCACAGATCCATCATATTTAACCCGAACCGGAGCCCACGGCTCGTGTCCGAACACGGTTCGACCCCCAAGTACGTCATGTTTTAAACCGGACCGGTCACTAGAACCGCACCGAGGCCTCGACCCTAATTGGGCAAATCGGTCAAAGCACAAATTTGATGCACTACCGTTTAATAGGCAAAATTACACACATATATACCTCCAAAGTTACTTATTTATGTGTTTTCCCCTTACAATTTGTATATAAGTATATTATTATACTTAATCTCAATCTAAAATCGACACTAATACTCCTTGAAAAAATATTGATACATATAAGGAATCAAAAAATTGATAAAAATGATTATGGATATAGAAGTACTAAATTTTTAGTACTTCTTTCCAAATTGAATAATACTTATATTATTGAATTTTTTGTATAAATTGACATTAATACTCTAAAAAATAATGATAAATATAATGCATCAAATAATTGAGAAAAATAGTGTCCTTAAATTTTTAGGTGAAACGTAGAGTTTTGAAGCTTATGTGGAGTTGTTTTGTTCAAACATAAGTAGATGGTGAAGATATGAAAAAGACAAAATAGATCAATATCCTCAATTTAAACCTTTCAATTTCAAAGTGAATGATGAAGTCAAAAAGTCAACTTCCCTCTCATCTATGGCATGTTGATGTAAATGCATTTATTCTTTGTTCTTACTGTAATAATACTTTTCTTTTCATGAGATTTTCCTAAACACATACTCATGATTCTTGTATCATATAAATTAGATTTCGGATTAGTATACGAGTCACAGTTTATTCGGATAAAGAAAAAATCAACAATCCAATCACGATCGATTAGATTCACTAATTAGACCATTTGAACTAGTTTTAACCTAATCACATTACATCTTTTCTATGAGGAAGAAAGAGAAAACAATTCTTATTGTTTTTTTTCTCATCTTATCCTCTTTAACATATTTGCCACTACAATTTTCTTTCATTATATTATAATAAATTCATAATATCATTTCCTATAAGGAGTTCAGTATAAGCTTCATCTTCCCATGCACAAGAAAAATGTAATATACTACTAAGTTTGACAATACTATGCGATAAGTATTGTAATTATATATTTTTATATTTTTAAGATAAATCATAATTTTTAGTTTAAAAAAAGATTAAATCGATGATTCGATGAATTGACTCACCGAGTCAACCAATGATCGGTGATTCGAGACACAATGATGACTATCTTCTTAGATTTGGATTAGCATTAGTGTTATTTGGATATACTTCCTACACCACTCTTTAACCTTGGTTAAATGTGAGAATAGGTTCATCCCACTTACCTAAAACAAGTAACCATTGAGCGTGTTTGGGAAACAGATATGCAAAAGTCTCCTTTGAATCTGTTCCTACATCTCTTTTAGATACTGTAAGTCCATTTCTTCTCTCTCTCTCTCTCTCTCTCTCTCTCCTCCTCACATTCATAAAAGGAGAAGAAACACACACGTTCATGAGGTGTATGAAGAAATGGATTGGCAAGTGGGAATCTCTCTTACTGTGATCGTATTCTCTTGCTTGCTATGGCTTGGGAAAAAGAGGAGGCAAACGAGTTATGACTCAATAGGCAAAGATGCCAAGATTCCTAATGGAACAAATGGGTTGCCTTTGCTTGGAGAGACACTCGAGTTTATGGCAAGCAATTACACCACCACACATGTTAGTTTCTTGCGGAAGCGTCGATCACTGTGAGTTCATTCTTTTTCTCCTTTTTCTTTTGTACGTTAATTACTCTTTAAATCTTTCGATCGTAATTATTTTGGGGCAAAAAGGTTTATTCTCATTTTTTTGTTTGTGTGAAATCATCATTTAGTCTTACTAAATATCATATGAAATATTAACTAACTTGTAAGCTATCTTTTCCTCTCGTAATTAATTAATTTTACCACATGTTGTTGTTTTAATTTGTCTTTAGATTCTTCGGATGCAATTTGTTTTTGCGATTCACAATCATCAAAGTTTATTCCTCCTTTGAGACTGTGATTTCATATTGTTTTATGTGTGAAATCCTAAGTTGGATGATATATTTTTCTTCTTTTACTTGCTCTTTGATTTCACCCTATCCCGTTGTTCTTCACATGAAATCTTAATATTTATACAAATCCTACATTATAAATTTTACACTCAAAATTCCATCGCTTTTTGATGTCAAGATTTATGTTTAAAGATCAATTTTACCTACAAATCATTAAAAAAAAATCCTACTTTAAACTTTTGGAGAATTCCTAAAAATTTCAAATTATGATGTGCTTTAGTCAAAATACTTCATCACCAATATGGTTTAGTTGGTGGGTTTGGTGTACTAATTAGATCAATTACTCCTCAAAGAGAGAGAAAGAGAGAGAGAGAGAGAGAAAGGTAATAATATATATATATATATATATATTATGTATATATGTATGTACATACATATATACATATATATATACATATATACATACATATATACATATATACATACATATATACATATATATATATATACATATACACATATACATATATATATACATATATACATATATACATATATATATGTATATATGTATATATATACATATATATATATGTATATATGTATATACATATACATATATATATACATGTGTATATATATACATATGTGTATAGCCCACCATATGCATGAGAATTGATGGGTTGGTGGATTGCAGGTATGGGAAGGTATTCAGGTCCAATATCCTGGGAAGGCCAATAATAATATCCACAGATCCTGAGGTGAACAAGATAGTGATGCAGGATGATGGCAGAACCTTTGTTCCCTCCTACCCCAGGACTGTCGTCGAGGTGATGGGCGAAACTTCCATCCTGTCAATGACCGGGGACGAGCACAAGAAGTACCATGGCTTCGTGGCCAAGTTCCTCAAGGCAGTTCCTCTCATGGAGAGCGTTGCCAAGGAGATCGAGCAATCTCTAGAGCTTGCTTTCCGTAGATGGAAGGACAAGCCGCAGATCTACTTCCAAGATGAGATCAACCAGGTGAACCTCTTCGTCATCTCCTCTCCTAGGTTAAAATTAGCAGATTCGGATCGAGGGTTTTACATTCCTCATCATATGGAGCTCCAAGATTTTACCTTGCCACTGTTTGATCGGCTGCTGGTCTCCCTATTGCGTATCCCCCACTTCACTTGTGTATATCCAGTCAAATCCTTCACCGTATTTGCTTTTCTACTTGAAATTGTTATCTGCAGGCATTTCCATTTCCATTTCCAGTCCCCCTTTCTGTTTGCTTTGGTAACTCCGATATTAGACTAGTAACAGTTTTAATTTTATAGCAATTGATCCCTTCGATAGGTCCTACCTGAGTTACTGGCACAGTATTTCATCAATGATGTCTATATCTGGTGCCCCTCTTCAATGTCAAATATAGTCTTTTTGCAATATTTTTTCACTGATCCTCTGTTTATTTTCTAGATTACGTTTGACATATTGGTCAGAATGTTACTAGGAATTGATCCGGGGAAAGAGATGGATCTTATAAGGACAGAATTTTACGAACTTATCAAGGCCATTATATGTATCCCTGTCAAATTCCCTGGAACAACACTGTACAAGTCAGTGAAGGTATGCACCCCTCTCAACACATTCTTATCATAAAATGTCTAGTATTCAAATGAAGCTATTATGACTTGGGACAAATTTATAGTCCAAGGAGAAAATGATAGAGCTGATAAAAGAGATCATTCGATATAAAGTGGAGAAAGGTGAATATCGAGCACTGTCAAGTTTCGTGGATGTTCTGATTGATGAATTCCATGATGCATCTGATCAAAAAACAATTGAGTTCATATGCGGAGCCATCATAGAGATGATGATACCAGGACAGGACTCTGTGCCCATGACTACGACTCTTGCGATAAAGTATCTGACCGATAACCCTGCTGCGATAAAACAACTACGGGTATAACAACCCCAACCTTGTTGAAATGTAGCTGTTTCTCTCTTTTGGTATCTAAATTTTCACAAAACTTTGATCTTGAGAATTATTTTCATGCTGCTTATTTTAGGAGGAGAACATGGAACTAAAGAGGAAAAAAATCCAATCTGGTGAACCCTATACTTGGTCTGAGTACACATCATTGCCTTTTACTCTAAATGTGAGCACTTTTGTTTGGTAGAGCCATACTCCAATAAGATGAAAAACTACATGATCTACTGAACTTGTTTTGTCTTCTAGGTGATCAATGAGACTCTCAGGCTGGCAAACATTGTCAATGCTGTTTGGAGAAGGTGTCTCAAGGATGTTGAAATCAAAGGTAGACTTCTAACTGCTCCATTACTGGTTTTCATTCTACTTTGGTGAGTAGGAGTCTTGTATTGATACCTGGGTGGAATATTTTTTTTGATCAAATCAATAATATATGGAATTATGCTCATAATTTTCAGGTTATCTAATTCCCAAAGGGTGGTGCATTATGACATCTTTCTCTTCTGTTCACTTGGATGACGAAATTTATGAGGATCCATTTAAATTCAATCCATGGAGATGGGAGGTACATTCTTTTTTTCTCGTTTATTATTGGTCTATACAGTAAGATTGCTCAGTACTTCTTTTTTTCATTTATTATTGGTTATATTATTTTTTATTTCTCGTTTATTATTGATCTATACAGTAAGGTTGCTCGGTACATTTTATTTTTTTCATTTATTATTGGTCTATATTATTTTCTTTTTTTCTCGTTTATTATTGGTCTATACAGTAAGATTGCTTGGTACATTTTTTTTTTCTCGTTTATTATTGATCTATATTATTTTCTTTTTTTCTCACTTATTATTGGTTTATACAGTAAGGTTGCTTGGTATATATATATATTTTCGTTTATTATCGGTCTATATCGTAAGGTTGCTCTTTTGTGATACAAAAATTAGGATTCGAGTCCGCATAGACTGAACTATTTTTTTTTTTAATGTGATTGTATAAGAAAATATTCTCTTATGATGATTTATTTTGATGAACCAGGGTAAAGGACAACTCAACCAGAATAATTTTACTCCATTTGGTGGTGGACAGAGGCTTTGCCCTGGTTACCATCTGGCCAAAATGGAAATTGCAGTCATTCTCCATCACTTCATTACTAGTTTCAGGTACATTGTTTTGATACATCTCTCTCCTTTGGTTTGGTTATCAACAACAGGACTACTAACTTGCCATGAATCAATCTTTGCAGTTGGGTGGAGGCTGAACCTGACACTGTCACCACTTTTCCAAGAGTCAGGATGAAGAAGAAATTCCCTGTCATAGTATCACCAATTTCTGATTAGATCTGCTTCATAGACTCTCCTCATCTTGTTCCCCCAAGGGTCAGGATGAAGAACAAATTCCCTATCACAGTGTCACCAATTTCTAATTAAATCTACTTTATAGACTCTCATCTTGTTCCCCTTGGTAATTGTTCCTGGGTAATAATTGCAACATATTTATTGTCACTGTATGTGCAAAAGAACAATTTTAGTCACTAATAAATATTTTGTCTACAGGGTAAAAATATTTTTTATTTCAAGCTCTTTCTTTCAACCATTCATTGGTAAAAAATCAACATCAGATTTTTGTCCCCTTTCTTTGCACAATACCAATTATATATACATATAATTTTGTTTTCAAATTTTTAGAAAAAATATTTTTCCTTTTATTTTTTAAAAAAATTGAAAGAAATTTTTATAATATCAAATGACCTACATGATGCTCAAAAACCTATTATTTATATAATAATATATTAATCAACTTGGATGTCCTAATTGAGGCTTCATGTAGATTTTAGAACTACAAGGGGCCCATTTAGATTTTAAATAAGATATAAATATTTAGATTTTAGAACTATAGTGGAGTAAGCTATGCAATGGATTTGTGAGAGAAACAGTGAATGATAATAGATTTCAAGTGGTTTGGATTTCTACAGTGACAATCTTATAATATTATATAATATCATAAATTACTTTAAATAATATAAAAAAATTTATTAACATCTTGTAAATACTAAAATGCTAATGCTACTATAAGATAACATCACCATTTGAAAATTTATCAAACATCAATTTCACTTTTGAACTCAATACACATCTTAAATGTGTTATCAAGGAAAAAAAAAAAAAAGGGAACCTCATCACAAAATAGTGTGTATGGTGCTTTCTTAATTTAACAAATTTAATTAAAATATATATCTAAATATATTTTTTTATTATAATATATTTTAGTTACTCGATAATAAATTCAAAGACAAATTATTTCTCATTTATCACAAGCCCTTTATATTCCTATAAAATCGTATCATGATACATTCGATAAAGATCCTTTGTAAAGAGTCAATCAAATCACTTGATATTATAATTAGCATAATTATATGTCATCTGATTTGGATGAGACTTTCAATTGACATGTGAGGCTAATCAAACATCTAAATTGGTGTACTAGTGATGATGATATGATATTCAATCGTTTGAATAGTAAACTCATTATTAATAATTAAGAGATGAAAAAAAATTAAGAATGAACCAAAATATTCTTATTAATAGCAAATTTCTTATTAATATGATATTATCTCTCCAATAATTTTATGAGAAAAATACTATTTTGGGATGACTATTTAAAAGGTCAAGTCATGCATCAACCCATCCTTGACTCCTTAGTCGAACCGATCTAACCCGACGATCGGTTGGATTTACGGGTCGGGTCGGGTCAGATCAAAACATCTTAATCAAGTAATATGCCGACTTGGGTTTGGGCTAAGCATTCGCGAAGTCCTTTTGGGCTATCGCTCGACCCATTAATAGAACTCGACCCACTGGCAGATTGAAAAGTTCCAATTTTAGAACCCCAAATTAGAGTTGGGTTTCGGTTCGAGACAAATGGACGCGGTTTGGGTCGAGTCGAGTCTTATCACTTATGGGCTCGGGCTCGGGTCGGGTTAGATTGCTTGACATTGAGTCAGGTTCGATTGGATTCGAGCTAATCCGACAAAATCGATGCTACGGGATTTGGCTCGAAGTTAATGGATTGGGTCGAGTCGAGTCTTATCACTTATCGGCTCGGCCTGGGATCGTGTCAGGTTGCTTGATCCCTCGACCGAGACCAGGTCAGACTTTTCCAACTCGGGTTTGGGTCGGGTTCGGATCGGATTCGAACAATCCTTCCATCAATCTAAACGGATGTTAACCCGAACCCGTTCCAACTTTCGTTGGAGACTCGCAACATAAGCAATACGCAGACCAACTCGTCCTGGTCCTCTCTCTCGTTCTCGCTCTCTGTTGTTGATCCTCTTCCCTTGGCCTCGCCGGACCCGACTCGCCTCCGCACCACCCATCGGCGACTCGACGCCGACCGCCTTCTTACGCCTCCCCTTCCATCGGATAAGAACCTGCCACCGGGATCGCATCGGTCGGTGTAGATCAAGACCTTTGGACCGGAGGGGAGGGCAGGAAGCGCACCGTGTCCGGCGCTACCTCGCCGGCGATGTCAAGGATACCGACTGGAAATAGGAGGGATACCTCCCAACCCGGTAAGAATCCTCAAGAACATGTAATATCATTGTTTATTTTATCTATTTCAAGGTAGATCTGATTGTAGCATCAGGTAATCCTTCCTTAAAGCTATACACCCGAGTTCAAGGATGATCGAGAAAATCTTTTCTCGATGCGAGATGCAATTTTTGTGATCATATTGTTGCAGATCCTTGTGTCTTTCGTATGTATCATCAGCTCGTTGATTCCCCTTTCATCAATCAGGTGGTTATTCAAACGAAACATCTCTTCGTGTTGTTGTGCTGGAAAATAGCGAAGTGTATATTATCATTAGCTTATCATCACGGCCCGATACCCAAGTAATTTATGTGGATCCAACTACTGGCGCATTGCGTTACGATGGGAAGATTGGGAAGGATGTTTTTGGATCCGAGGAACAGGCTATGAATTATGTCACGGATGGATCAAGGTTGCTGTGTAAGAGTAATATATATGGTAGGGCTATACTTGGTTATGCATCACTTGGGAGCTTCGGATTACTTTTAGTTGCAACCAAGGTAACCGCTAGCATCCCAAATCTCCCTGGTGGTGGGTGCGTATACACAGTCACAGAAAGTCAGTGGATCAGGATTCCACTTCAAAATACTCAACCCCAAGGAAAAGGTGAATTAAAAAACATTCAGGAATTAGCTGAGCTTGACATTGATGGAAAACATTATTTCTGTGAAACAAGGGATATTACCCGCTCCTTCCCAAGCCGCAGGAGTTTTCATGAACCAGATGATGAATTTGTTTGGAACGGTTGGTTCTCAAAGCCTTTCAAAGATATTGGGTTGCCAAAACATTGTGTCATTCTTTTGCAGGTTAGTAACTTGCGTCATTCGATGTCTGTTTATTTTATCTCTTGCATTGTATCTCAACCTGCTGTCATTATTAAATTGGATGTAAAGGCCACACTGTACCCTATTACATGTGAATTATATTTCTTTGCTGTAATGTTGCATTACTCTTGGACATAACTTGCTGATGTTATCTTATGTGATCATGGAATAATTGGTCACTCCAAAAATTTGTTGTGAGTAAGCTGCACAATTAATGAGAGTCATCATTATCCATCTTGAAACTTTGTTATGCCGATTTCTCCATGAAAAAAGGGACTATATAAGTTGGTTCAATCAATGTTTTAAATACCAGTCTGACCAAGGACTAGTTTCGGACCATATGGCCTGGTATTGGTTGATTAATATTTTTTAGTCTTTTTTAATGGTACTAGGTGGCACAAGGTCAGTGTACTGCCCACTACATAAGTATTATATGGGTTTTGTAAATAATTAAAACTGATCTGGATCCAGATTTAGAACCTTGGCAAGATTGGCATTACATCTTTTAGATGATTTTGTGAAATTTGACCTACAAGTTTAGCCAATTGAACCATAATAATATAATAATAATTCGAGACCAGACTTCATTCCTTTTTGTTACTTAATTTTTTTATTTTTGATGTTCTCGGACTAGAACTTTAAATTACATGCTGTGACCTCTTCTATGAGATTAGCTCTTTGGAACTAAGTATACTACTACACACATCAAGATTTGTGAAACTTTTCTCCATATTGCAAACTAGTGTTGAATAATGTGAGTTGGTTATTCTTTTTACAGGAAGCTTTACTAAAGAACCACTTTGTAATTTTTCAGAGAAGCTAAGCTTAAAATTGGATCAAGAGGCTACTTATGTATGTTAAACTAGATGTCAGGGAGATTAAGCAAACAAAGATTGGCTTGAAAAATTGATGTATAAGGAACATATATTTGGTATTTGATAAATATGGCCTAATACTAAATGGTAAAATTACCACCCAGTTTAAGAACATACTTATTTAGAAAATATTATTGAATAAATAAAATATAAATTTCAATCTCTTTGGCCTTGCTACTGTAATATTTCTGATCATTATTTTTTTCCAGGCATCTCACCTAAGAATTTAGAAATTCAAATGATTCCAAAAAATTAGTGGCTTCCATTGTTTTCATGTTTACTCCTTAAATTATGAGGTCCTCTCTCTTACACTAGTGTTAATTCTTTAATTGAATTAAATGTTATTCTGAAAGGGAGATAACAAACTTCACTATGTTTTATGGAATACGGATAAGCTAACAAATTCATTTATGTTTCAAAATTTAGAAAAGATCATATCCATTTCATATGACAGATGCAATAGGATGAATCAAAAGAGTTCTGCGCATGAACTTTGTATACCACACAACTTAGATGGATCCATGAAAGTAACATAAGCAAGAGTAAAGAAATTGAATAAATGAAAAAAGATGTGTGTGAAAAGGAATGGAATTTTTTATTTGTACTGTGTCCAAGACTCTAAAGTGCATTGTTGTGCTATCCTTAAACTCTTCTCAACGTTTAAGTTTTAAAAAAAAACTTATTTAAAGAAAGAGCCATGCTCAAAATTTTCAAGCAAAGCATCATTCCTTTTGATCTCTCTACTCCTCTTTAATTCCCTCTTTTGCATTTGAGGTATGATTTTTTGTTCACATTTTCCATTTAGCATCCTAATTTTCAGTTAGCGTTAAGCTTTAATGTATAAATTAATCCAACATTGGCCTAGGTCAAGCATAGATCTATATGGAGATTTAAGTGGATGTATTTTAGCTTTATTGCTATCTAGGTCAGATTTAGGGTATAGGTAGGTGGTTCGGGTTTAATATGATAATTTGTCATGGCTACTATTACCAGCATAGATTTCATAGTTTGAGTATGATCACATTGGTGTCTATTTATTGAATTAAAAAGGATCCATTTTTTCACAAGAGCATGGCATTCTGTGATAACTGGTGTTTAGGTGGTCTCTATACTAGATATTCCCCTTCATCCTCTACTGGATGGAGAACCACATTTATAAATATAGAAACCCCCACCTGACTAATAAACAAATTATTATCAAAATTGCAGAGTTTGTCAACATGTATTGCAGTGTTTATCAGCATCTGTTGAGCTAGGAATAATATCATTGTTATATTTTGAACATGTATCATACTTGACACCAACCAAAGGCAGATCCCAAGGTAATATGACACTTACTTTGGTGTTAGGACGGTAGAACATGTATGTTGAGAATTCAAAGCCTATTGTAGTTATATTTTCATTGGACCAGTAATAAAGCCTTCACACCTATTATCTCATAGAAATTATTTCCCCTTATTTTTTCTCAATTTTTTGATAGGATAACAAAAATATTTATGAAGAGAGGAAAAGTTAACTTTTCAATTTCCAGATTTTTTGCATGTGGAAAATGAGATTTTTGCCCTATGCTTATCCAACAATGAGCTAGTAAACTCGAGAAAATTATGTTTGTTAATGCTTAACCAATTATTTCATAGTTGAGAAAATGTGTTTAGCTCTCTAGTCAACTATGGTTGCAAATGGTCCATGTGATGTGCTCAAAATACTTCTTTAAAACCTTAGTATTGTCTTCCTTCATTAAGTTCATGATTATTTTTTGTGTCATTTTCAGGGTTTTGCTGAGTGCCGGAGTTTTGGTGGTACAGGTCAGCAAGGTGGGGTTGTAGCTCTTATTGCACGTCGTAGCAGACTACATCCAGGCACTCGTTATTTAGCTAGAGGTCTGAATGCTTGTTGTGGCACAGGTCAGAAACTTCTTCATTACCACACGATATTATTAGCAATGGATATATATATATATATATGTATATATATAGATATATAGATATACATATGTATATATATACATATATATCTGTACATATGTATATATATATACATATGTACAGATATATATGTATATATATAGATATATAGATATACATATGTATATATATACATATATATCTGTACATATGTATATATATATACATATGTACAGATATATATGTATATATATAGATATATAGATATACATATGTATATATATACATATATATCTGTACATATGTATATATATATACATATGTACAGATATATATGTATATATATACATATGTATATCTATATATCTATATATATACATATATATCTGTACATATGTATATATATGTACATACATGTGTACATATGTACATATATGTATATGTATGTACATATATGTACATATATATATTATTTTCAAAAATATCTAGTACTTCTTGCTGCCTGCAAACCACCAGCAACAAAGTCGAAGGTGTTGATGTAACAAAAGGCTGTTGGAGCATCTTCTCTGATTGATCATTAGTTTTTAGAAACTTGCATGACTACTTGTATAGTCAAGCATTCTGATTTAAACTACTAAGAGGCCCTGAATTGATAAAAGTTCACCTGCAATTTTTGTAAGTGAGTAAGTAAATTTTTTCTGTATGGTGATGCAATTAAGGGTTAGAAACTAATATATATTAAAACATATCTCTCCTAAGCATAACTCCTGTCATACTCTTGGTTTTCATGTATATATTTCTCAAGATCTCTTATCACCCCACTTCATAGTTATTGAATGGTGATATCAATGTTCTTTTTCTGTTATTTGGCATCTGTCTAGATGCAAGTGATAGAAACTAATCCTAAGTCAACAGTGTTAAGGCTGGAACAAGATCTTGCTAACAACAACGATGCATTCTCTTTGCATATTTTTGAGTTTTGGATGATTTATTTATTGCCTACCATACATCGTATTGATAAAGTGTTACCTTAGTGATCTAAATACATAATTTTGCATGATTTGGGTGTAGCTTATCAGCTTCTGCAATTGGCATTCTTTGTCAGGGTAATGTGTCAGATCTTCATCAGGAGGCTCTTGCTTGCACAGCATAGTAGCTATCCTATAATTTTTGTTATACTCTTGAAGAGCCATTTAACCTCCTGTTGCGTTCTAAAACATAGATTGTGAAGCTTCATGGCTTCTTGTTCTCTAAAGTATGTGTAATTGTCGTAGAAGTAAATAATAGTTTCTGAGATGTCTTGCCATTAAGTTTTCCATCCTTTGTTGACCGGAAAAGAAATTATTGTTCTTCAATAGTGGATGGCTATTGGATCATGTGTTGTTTCTGTATTTTATTCATTATCAACGGTGCAAGACAAAAGCATGATCCATCCATTTCATTTTTGCATCAAAAGTCTATCAAGCTGAATTGTCCATTACTCACCATATAAAGATATTCACATATGTCTGTCTGGTCTATAGGGAATTTACTTGCAATTCGGTATATTATTGAGTCTACAGTAGGATGATGCAGTAGGAGGAAAGGTAATAAATGTGGAAGGGAGTAAGCATTTGCTGGTCATGCTTGATGGTTAAGTAAGACAACACTATGAATCTTGTGGCTACTTATATGATTAATATAATGAAGAGTGTAATATCATGGGAAAGAAACTTGGTCAAGAATTGTTCATCTGCAGTCAAGAGCCATTTTGGTCATGCCTTCAATATGTTAAAGTCAAAAAATGGAGCTTGAATAAGTCATCTTCTGGCAAATTACATAATGATGAGCATATATATTGCTTGTAGTTTATTATGCATCAATCTTACAGATTGTCTGATACCGATTTTTTTCATGTAATATAGTTCCATGGTGCCTATTTCTTTAAATTATCTACATTGCTAGGTTTGGTTTTTGGTCATAAACTTGATATTAAAAGAAGTAATTGAGATGAATGAATTGTGTTATATTCTAGAATATCATCTGTTTATTATCTTTGTTGAGAGTAATGCTAGAGATGAATATACTGTGCAGTAACAGGTCATATAAAAAGGGTGGTCTGCTGTATGAGGCTCCTACCAATGTGGGTGTAGGAAGGGTCAATATATGCAGTCTTAACACAACTGATAGAGAGATTGTTTCCATTGCTTGAACCTGTCATGTGGGTCATATAGGAACAACATTGCCGTGGTGCTAAAGTTTGCCTTCACTTGTAAGATCATGAGAAGCAACCTTAACATTCAAAGCAAGGATTTAAATTCTAGTCCACACCAGATACTGGCCAGTTGGTTGATTGTATGATACACAACTGCAGTGTCGTACACCTATGGTACATGCTGGTCAGTGCATACTGATATATTAAAATTTTGGGTCAAATATTGATATTAAATATTAGCTACATTTACCTTTTCATGTAGTCTTTCAATGATGATTCACTTGTTTTATTGCTAATGAATTAGCAACCACGTGCTAACTCTCGAGTCTGAAGCTCTTTCAGTGGAGAATTACTGTAGCTGCAATATGTGACATTTTGCATCAAATCAGTAAAATAATGTTGTAAAGCGTCTGCATAATATACACAGCTAATAAGGCTTTTGACATGATTTGGCAAAATGCATTTTGATTAGTTATGTGTGCAACATAAATTAATTATTCTTTTTATTTCTTTGTTTATTTTTATGTATGGATAATATATTTCCCTTTTTTTGCTTTAAAAATTAATACCAAATGTCCTAATGTTGCTTAGATGACATGATTGGGTTGTTATTATTATTATTTTTTTGCTTTCAGATTTAAAAGCTTGGTTTTTGTTCACTACCGCTAATTGTTATGTAGTTTTGTATAGTATGGATCGAGTACTAGGACCACCATTGCCACTTGTGTTATTAATTATTGTAATTCTGAATTGAATTATCGAAAAGATGGTTGAAACTTGAAACTAATTATAAGTATTTGGTCCAAATAAATAAAATTAACTGCAACATACACCATCCTTTTTTTTTTATTAGGCTAATCCACTACTATTGATGAATCATAGTGCAATTTAGTATATTACGGATTTTCATCAACATTTATTATTGTAGGAAATGAAGTGGAATGTGAGCAGCTTGTGTGGGTTCCTCAGCGGGCAGGGCAAAATGTTTCATTTAGCTCATACCTCTGGCGACGTGGCACTATACCCATCTGGTGGGGTGCAGAGTTGAAGATTGCTGTAGAGGCCGAAATTTATGTTTCTGCTCAGGATCCTTACAGAGGAAGTTTGCAATACTATAAAAGACTAAGTAGGAGGTATGGTCCACAAATTTCTGAATTGAAGGCAGTGGGACAAAAGAAAACTCAGGTTCCAATTATTTGTGTTAACTTGCTAAGAAGTGCGGAGGGGAAGGCAGAAACCATTTTGGTTGAACATTTCAAAGATTCTGTAAAATATGTAAGATCTACAGGAAAACTTCCTTCTACTTTTATTCAGTTGATTAATTATGATTGGCATGCGACTGTAAAGTCCAAAGGTGAACAAGAGACAATTGAGGGGCTATGGAGACATCTCAAGGCACCTACAATGGCTATTGGCTTTTCTGAAGGAAATTATTTTGCTTCAGAGAAGCAGCTCAAAGAATGTAAAGGACTAGTGGTCTCTAATGATGACTTTGATGGTGGATTCTGTTTGAGATCACTCCAAAATGGGGTGATACGGTTCAATTGTGCAGACTCATTAGATAGAACAAATGCTGCCAGTTACTTTGGGGCTCTTCAGGTTTTTGTGGAACAATGTGAACGCTTGGGCATATATCTTGATAGAGATGCATTTTTTGGCTTTTCTTCAATAAACAAATCTGCAGATTATAGTGGAAATACAGGTCCTTTGCCACCCGGTTGGGAGGAACGTTATGATTCTGTAACAGGTAAACATTTCTATATTAACCACAATACACGGACAACTACCTGGGAGCATCCTTGCAAGGGCAAACCCTGGAAGAGATTTGACATGTCATTTGATAGATTCAAGAGTTCAACAGTGTTAGCTCCAGTAAATCAACTGGCTGACCTTTTCTTGCTAGCGGGTGACATTCATGCGACATTGTATACTGGTTCAAAAGCAATGCATAGTCATATTCTAAATATATTCAATGATGATGGTGGGAAGTTTAGCAAGTTTTCTGCAGCACAGAATGTTAAGATTACACTTCAGAGGCGATACCAAAATGTTATAGTGGATAGTTCTCGCCAAAAGCAGTTGGAAATGTTTCTCGGACTGAGGCTTTTCAAGCACCTTCCTTCCATACCTATGCATCCTTTGAAAGTAAATACATTCTTTCTCACAGTTATTTTCCTTGGTTGACATGCACATATGCAGTTATCTTTTTGGATGCTTTTATTCCCTTTACCAATTTTCAGTTACTTTGTATATAATGTGTTCCCTTTCCTATTGCTTAAATTAGTAACACATTATATGGTTGTATAATATTATTCACATGTGATCGTTGCTTGATGGTTGTTTCCTGTGATCATAGTGTTACCTGTTATTTATTTATTTGTTTTCATGTATTCATTATTTTAGTTGAGGAAGATTACAAACAGAGAAATATATATTCGGAATATAGCAATGCGAAAGTCACATTTATATCTGACTGACTTGACCTTTCATTTAATTGTCTCTTTAAGGCTAAACTTTCATGACCCTGGTATGCAGTAGGGAATACTTCGTTCTAGAACCTCATGTTCTGCAACATAAATAGATCTAGTTTTTCATTTGTTTTTAAATTCTTTATAGTGTGAGGCAAGGTTGTAATTTTGTGTACTGGTACTATACCGGTCAGTCAGGGCTCGGACTGGTATCAGGACCATACCAGTGTATGGACATTCGATACACAGGTATGTATCAAGTTTCAGAAAAATCATGAAAAAATCTGAAGAACTTGAAAAGAAACTGCCTGGTACTGAACCTACACCGGTGATACAGGCTCTGTACTGGGTGTACCACTTGGTCTACCCTGACCCGTGTACTGGTAAGTTGTCAGACTGGTAAACACCATGCACTATGCTGTTCCAGATGGTAAACCTTGGTGTGAGGATAGATTTCTATTGTCAATCTAGCATATGTAAACTTTGGTGTGAGTAAAGATTTCTATTGTCAATCTAGCATATGTAAACCTTGGTGTGAGGAAAGATTTCTATTGTCAATCTAGCATGTTTGTGTACTTCAAGCTTAGTCAGCTTTGGGATCATTTTCTAGTTCTGAGCTCTAGAAGTTTCATGTGATATATTCTGGCAGTTTGTAAAATATATGCGCATACTTCCCTTTGTATTTACTATTTAGTGCATAATTTTGGGTGGATATTTGTTGTACTAAATATACTATATAAAACCATCAAGTGGGCATAATGATGAAATGATAAAACCACTAATTAGTTACTAAATAGATTATTAGATTGTAAGATTCTTATAATCAGGTAATTATCCAACAGTGAGATGCATTAGTTTTGTCTATTGTGCATCAATGTTTAAAATTTCACGGCAGAGTTCATGTGGTAGTAACATATTGACATGATATAGTACCCAGTACTGATAGGCATGGGATTTATGCTGGCTAGTCAGGATCTGTTATAAAACAACACAGTCTCAGGCTCTCAACGAATCTCAATATGGTGTTAGAATCCCATGAACTAGCATGTGTTTTGATATAATCTATTGTACAAGATGTATTGGGTAAATCTATTGAACTAGCATCGAGAGATGTCTATTGCACTCCTCAAGTTAGTTTAGTTGATAATCTTATTTACAAATTTTTTTATCATTTTTCTCAAAATTTCTGAGGTGATGATCTTGATAATTTGTTGAATTAATAACTTATAGTGAATGCATTACTTATTCCTGAATGACTACCCTAAAATTCCAAGTAAATATTGGAATCTATACTTCTCTCAAGCAGTAATCTGTTCTCTGAAACATGAAAATTTTGCTCAATTGTTTCATTCAGGTATTATCACGGCCATCTGGATGTTGTCTAAAACCAATTCCGACTGTCCTGCCAACAACTGACAATGGTTCTAGTCTCCTCAGTTTTAAGAAAAAGAACCAAATTTGGGTATGTTATATTCATTTTTGGTGGTCTGGGTTCTAGATATTTCTAGTACAGAGGGCTTTTGTTTAATTTTTTCTGTTAATTACTACTTTGTAGTGTCATTTGAGCTAAACAATTCTTATGTTGTCACAGGTGTGTCCTCCTGCTGCAGATGTTGTTGAACTTTTTATCTATCTTGCAGAACCTGGCCATGTATGCGAAATTCTTCTAACAATATCACATGGTGCAGATGATTCCACTTATCCAGCTACTGTTGATGTTAGGACTGGATGTAGTATAGATGAGCTTAAGCTTGTTCTTGAGGTTAGTTTTCTCATTCACAAGCCTTTCATGCTGTAATGTTTTGCTAAGTGTTTCCTATGAAATGTTTGGCCAAATTTTTTTTCTTTTGTGAAGATTGTCTTTAATGTAATCTTGAAATGATTCAAGCAAGATTAAAGCGTCATGTGCCATACCTATGCCAGCATGATGAGTACTCGACCAAATACCTTGCTATAGACAGTTTGGACCATTAGGATTTTAATATCACTAAGAGAGGGGTGAACAGTGCTAGTGTAAAATTTGATTGTCTTAGTTAATCCGAAGTAGAAGCAAGTATAAGAGGATCAATATAACCAAGCATATATAACCAAGTAATGTTAGAAGATAAAATAGTAGTTCGATCTTCTTGACATGTTTATTCTTGATTTCTTTTTCCTTGGGGCCATCAGCTTTATCGCAACTCAGGCCTGATGGGCTAACTGACCTATCAACTTCGTTTGGCTTAAACCACTGGCCAAAATGTTTAAGCTAAAGTTGATAGTAGTATATTCATCAGACCCTTATAAGCAAATCTTAATCTTGTCCACTTTCGATGTGAGACTAACTAATTGGGGTATTACAATCTCCCCACTCATGAGCTTGACGTCCTCGTTAAGCATAGCCTAGATCAAACCCTAGCATGGTGCATGTGAAGCATAGCCCAATAGTGGCTCCATGCCGTGATGAGTTCTCTCACTCCATCCATGGGTAGCCCTTTCCTACTCGAGCCTTCTCACCATGCCCAAATACTAGGTTAACTCTGATACCAAATATCACGACCCAAGCTTGATGAGCTAATTGGCTTATTAACTTCATTGACCCAAACCACTGGCCGAAATGCTTAAGCTGAAGTTGATAGTAATACACTCATTAGACCCTTATAAGCCAATCTTAATCTTGTCCACTTTCGATGTGGGACTAATTGGGGTGTTACAAGCTTTCTTTGTGGATTTGCTTTCAGTGGGTGAAGATCAGCTATTCTGTACAACTTCCTCGTTTTTGAGACTTAGGAATAAACCTTAGATTTGAATACTTAAACTTTCATAAATGTCTTACACCTTCAATAACTTAGTAAGATGACTCAGACTCAAGAAGGTGGGAATAAACATTGGCAAGGCTTATAATCGAAGATTTTTAACACTTAAATAGCTTAAGGGATTTTTCCACTTGTTACGCTTGGAAGGAATATTTATAGGCCCTAAAAACCTTAAAATCGGTAAGAATATAGTGATAGACACTCTTAAAGGCATATTAGTGGTACCACCATCGTTACTGGACTATTATCCTATAGTGAATGAATGCTGCAAAGCTATCTTGGATGTTTCAGGCAGTACCACCGTCGGCCTAGGTGATGATATGGCCTAGGCCTGTATCAACTACTAATGGGCCAAAATAGCCTGATTCTAGCCTAAAAAGGGTGTATTACAATCCGATGACTTGACCAAGACTTCGACTCGTCATGAGCACTTGATCCTTTGACTTGATTGATGTATCATGCGGCATGATGATAGAACCTCCATCTCATCATCCGATCCTTTGACTTGTCGATTGCCTCTATGGCTTGTCGATCAATCCTCAACGACATCAATCAATCATCCGGTCGATCCTTTGGCTCGTCGAGTGATCTTTTGGTTAGTTTGTGCCTTTAATCGAAGTGTCTCCTTTATCATTTATCTCATAAATATATTTAATATAAAACTAGTTTTTCAAGCATCAACCGATTTCATCATCAAATTATGAGATTCAATAGGAACTATCCATCATATTTTGTGCATGAAAATGGAGAAATTCAAATTTGAGTTATTTTTTATGTGTTTTTTAAGACTTTCTTGTATTCCTTGCTTTCATCTCTTCTATCCACTATATTGTTTTTTTCATTTCATATGACTCCTCTGGTCATTTGAATTCTAAGCTATGTGTGTTCATTCAAAGAGTTAAGAATAGCTTTAAATGCTATCGAATATGAGATGTAAGAGTTTATAAGTTTATATAATTGGGCGTGTACAATTTAGCTAAATATAAGTCTATATAATTAGGCATGTATATATCTACATTTGTGGGTGCATATGCATATGATGAAGCCACATACATCATATGTGATCCAATTATGTGGGCAGCAATATATGGTATATAACGTGTGGATTTTTGACCGATCTGCATATGTGGCCATAGAAGCTGATCTTTAAAACCTTGCTTTTATAAAGCATGTAATCTACACTTTGATCAAACTATATTATTATTTTTCCCACCGAATGGATATAGGATTTTTTACTACAGAATCTAACCTAGAAAAGGTGAAATCTAAACTGTTGATATATAGTTTGGTCCTCGTATTCTTTAATACTTATCTTCCACTAGATTGTAGAGCATCAGTTTAAAACCCACCAAAGACAATAAGATGGTGTCATTTCATTTTTGTAATATTTTAATGTGTTAAAGTTTTGGGTTTTTATACTACTTAACCCTTGTTCTGTTTACTTTTCCTGTTTACTTTTATCTTTTCATAAGACATAACTCCACAGTTTATATATTTGTAATATCTAACTGATAGACATATTACATTTTCTCTTTAATCTTTGGGATATTATTGTTCCTTTGAGGAATGTTTTGATCATTTTTCCTTTTCCTGTGTCCTTATCATGAAAGTTGAGTAATTTTATTATTGTTTTAATGTTATTCGTAATTGGTTTTTGTTCCTGCAGGGTGCATGTATACCAAGGTCTCCTGATGGGACAAACGTGTCCATCCCTTTGACTGGAAAAGTTGATTCCAAGGATTTAGCTGTCACTGGAAAGAGCTCACATGCTCAAGAAGGTTCCTACCTGCCTTTGTTGTTTGACTATGAAGAATTGGAGGGAGAATTGAACTTTCTAACTCGCATTATTGCACTTACTTTTTATCCATCTGTTCCTGGAAGGCCTGTTACTCTTGGCGAGGTATCAATACAGGATTTGTAGAATTGAGCTTCTTGTTAGCAAAAAGGAAATTTTTTGTGTATGGATTTTCTTTAGTTCTTGCAATTATGGACCTTTTGTCTTTATAGGGACTTGAACTAAAATAGAAAGTGGTGCACCAATCAAGATTTATCTGACACTTGTTGTTGGAGCAATAATAGTCTTTGTTCTTCATTTTTGGCGCTTTTATTGTCTGTTTAGAGTCATGCATCAAACATAATTTCCTGTACCAGTACATAATATGCTTCAATATGATGGTGTATTTTACTTGAAATTCTTGCAGCTTTTGGCTAATTTAGACAAATAGAAAATCTGCCTTCATTTTTGTTATTGTAAAGCTATGGCCAAATATTTTGTTGGATGATTGAACTACTTTTGACCTAAGAGAATTTTGTTATTGAAAATGTTGTTGTTATGATTATATTTCACAATTACTCTAGCTTGCTTAATTTGGGGGAATTGAACTGAAAAAAGTTGGGTGGTTGATGAGCTGCACTTTCTTATTACTTGTTATCTAGATTTGCTCAAACTCTAGGAGAACCTTTGACTGTAATGAGTGTGAACTGGACAAATATTGGGCAGTCTCCCTGACAAATAATTTTACCTTGTTATTTAGGTGAAATGCTTTTGTGCCTGAAGTTTCCTCTGACATTGCAATACCTCACCAAGTCATGTTAGGTTTTCCTCTGATGTTGTAATAGTCTGATAGCTCCTTGAGTCATGTCAGGTTTGTTTAAGGGGCACCCCTATTTGTGAGGTTGGAACTTGTGTGTTGATCAGTGAAGGTTGTGAAAATAGATGAGACAAGGTCTCTTAGAAATAGTGATTGAGGACCCGAAGAGACCAACTTCCATAATGCTAGCTATCCTTAATAAGAATGATTTTTATGTTTTCTTGTAAAATGATTTCTGAAAAGTTAAATTTTACATTGTTTTTGCAAATAGCTTCTATCGAAATATTAAAAGTGACTAAAATCCAGGTTTGAATAAAATTGCTTTGATTTTACTCATTCCTTGTAAGCTTCTATGTTGTTAAACATACTGCTGTATAAGGATATGTGTTCTGTTCCAGATTGAAGTGCTTGGCGTTTCTCTTCCATGGACAAGAATATTTACTGAGAATGTCGTTGGTGCTAACTATATCAAACTTCTCCAAGAAAATTCAAGGCAGAGTAACACTTCTCAACAAGGCTCTGATGTAAATGTCACCACAAACCCCTTTTTGTGCAATTCAAATGATATCTCTGGTTCATCTTCATCTAATGGAGGTGGACGACCAGCTCAACAAAGTGCTACCGACAATCTTATTGACCTTCTAACTGGAGATCTTATAACTTCTTCTCAATCAGAGATTTCAAGTATAACAGAAAATTCTCAGTTTAACAGTCAAGATCCGCTCGACCTTTTTGGGGGTTCTGTTGCTGATAACCTTTTTCGAGCTCCTGATAACACAGAGAGTGAGTCCAAAAATGAACCAGTCAAAGAATTTGGTGGTGTTCAACATTACATTGATATCTCCACATCCCTTTTTGGTTCTAACAAGGTAAGGTAGCAAGCTAACCTTTTGTGTGATAACTATTTTGCAATTATTATTATTTCACTGTCATTTGTGGCATTAACATAAGGGGCATCATTTGTTTGCAAGACTTTCAGTTAGTGACCTATGCCTAGCTTGTGCAATGATGCCTAGGAAAGCACATATGAAGCTTTTACTTAAGCTAAATGAATTATAGCAAGTTAACTCTCTCTTTTTTTTCTGAATTTTGCTTTAATAATCTCAATGTGTACTTTGAGTCAAAACTCAAAAGTAACTCTTATATATTTGTTTTCTTTCTCTCTCTTTTTTAATTACTGTGACTTTATGTCTTTGACATTCTTGTTAGAATGAAATCAGCAGCATGTTCATAGATAGTGCAGACGATGTTTTAGGGGGATGCACACTAAATATAATCATGCTCTTTTTAACTTAACTGGTTTATAAACATAAAATTGATAAAATTGCTGGTTCATTTACATCATGAGTAACTAAGCAAGAGGCAGAAGGTCTCTATGTTCTTTGCCTGTTTCACAATTTTTAACTCTCTAACCTAGGCCAACAACATTCTCTATTAAGAACTTGATGGACTTTCGTGGTCTTGGAAAAGATCAATTTTCTGTTCAAGTTAGTAAACATGCACTTTCCATTCTGCTATATTGTATGCCTTTCTGGCTGATTTGAATTGTGGCATTCAGCATCCCCTGATTTGCAGGATGAGATCAGAGATCACAGAAGGATAGTACCTAGAATTGGTGTATTGGGTTTCAAAGGACACCTATTATTTTACTTTGCTTCGTATGTGGTTGTTGAGGGCCTTGAGGCTTTTAAAGGTGATAAATTTTGTGGAGAATTATGGAATATTTATATAGGAGAAAAAGTTATTTATAGTTATTTATATAGGACAAAGTTTTATTTGTCTCTGATGATCAAGGGAAAATCTGTAAGAAGAAAGCTTCAAATGTTTATATCATTAGAAAATAGAAATGGACATGCTGTGTATTTGTTTATGAACAAGTGACCATTATCCCTCTTATTTTAAACAAAAGGGTTATTCAGAAGGAACATAGTTTTGCTGACTTGTCTTTTGACTTCTACTCAGCTTGGTCAGATTTATTTTTATATTTTTTCTTTTTCTGTCTACCACTTTGCTTAGCCATTCTTGTTAATACATAGTAAGTTGAAAGATTACACTACTGGAAATAAAAATTGCTTATATTCAATTGTATTGTTTCTCTTTAAAAATTTTTATTGTTCCTGTTTAAATAGCATACCTGGCTTTCTGTTTAAGTTGTCATTCTATAGGTTCTAGAAAAAATGAAGCTGTGCTGAGCATACTTGGTAGTTCTTACTTGGAACTTTCACCATGTCATAATTTTTCTGCAATCATTGCTTTGTCAAAGTCATGTATCTGGAATAGTTTCTCCATAGTCCAATTACATATTAACACTTATATTACACTATTTTCAGGGAAATTTTGACTTTATGCAATCGTTGAAGCTTGAAATAGAACGCCTTCGTTTAAATATTTCTGCAGCTGAGAGAGACAGAGCTTTATTATCTGTCAGCATTGATCCTGCAACAATAGATCCAAATCGCTTACTTGATTACTATGACCTGGTAAGAGTATGTAGTTATGCAGATAAATTAGCTCTGCTGGCCCAAACTGCATATGAAGATAAGGTTAATGCTTCCATTGGGCTTGAACAAGTTGATGATGATATAGATTTCTGGAATATTAATGAATTTGGTGAAACATGCTGTGGAGCTGCTTGTGAAGTCCGTGCTGAAATGACTCCTACAGGAACCTTTTCCGATGTTTCATCTAGTGGAATGTTGCCATTGCTTCTGGAATGCACTATATGTCAAAGAAAGGCTTGCAAAGTTTGTTGTGTTGGGAAGGGAGCAAACTTCCTGTTTGATAATGATTTCAAAGAGGTCAAAATCTACAATGGTTTATCAAGCCAGACTGGATCTAATCATGGTGGGCAAAATGAAGGTTCCTACAGAAGCCATTCAGCTCTTGATGACGGAGTCATCTGTAAAAATTGTTGTAGTGAAGATATTCTTCAAGCATTGAGCGTGGACTACATTAGGGTTTTATGTACCTTGCGGAGAAGAGCTCGTACACACAATGCTGCTCGTTGGGCCCTGTCTCAAGTTGTTGGACCAGTGTTAGATAGTCTATATAATTCGTGGCAAAGCATAGAAACTGGCAAGAGACAGTTAAGGGCACTACTGAATGGAGCAGAGTCCCTTGCTGAATTTCCTTATGCAAGCCTATTGCATCAGGTATCTTGAAGTCTGTTTCTTTCATGTTTAAAATTTAATTTTCAAGTTATATGGGAGAAGATGTTTCAAATACGTTTCACTTAAATATGAGATGTAAATGGTTTCTGAAGGTAATTTGGGTCCTTGGGTGTTATAATCTTGAAAGAAAAGTTAAAGAAGTAAATCTTGGGGATGTAAAACAATGCAGAAGTAATTCTAGAATATTATATCATATTATCATTCTAGAATTACTTCTTTCATGAATTTTTTGCAGTAAAACCATGCGAAAGGGGTATTTCATAACATACACCATAAACTTCAGTCTTGTTCTGGTTATGCTGTTTTGACTTACATGTTACATGTTTGTTGGACTTGGAGTAACTTGTATTAGTAATATTTGAAGGATTACATGCCTCTAACATGTTCAACTGAGGCTTCTATCTTAAATGATTGCTTCCTTATCATATTTAAGCTCGCCAGTGAGGATCAAAGATATACTTGTTGAATTAAAGGTAAAATAGTCAAATATTATCATGGTCTGAATATGTCCTCTTTTATCTGATGGCCTTGAAGAGACTGCCAGTTAAGCTCCTAAACTGAAAAAGCCACTTGATTTTTCTGAAGTCAATGACTATCTCTGTCTTGTATGATCACTTGCCTTTGTTGGCAAGGGCAATCATGTGGCTCTAAACAAGACATATTTGTATATTTATTGGCTTTTATAGATAGTGAAAGAAGCTTTCTTCTATTCTCCTACGTCCTGAGAGAAACTTATGAATGTAGGGACCTAGGTATATAAAGAGATCTAATGGATCAATTTAGCCCTTGCAAATGGGTAAGCTCCTTGCATATGTATGTATATCGATTATAAATATGTCTCTTAGAACTGGAACAAGATCTGTAATACCGTGCAGTCTGATTCGATACAGGTGGTAGGTATGGGTGGTATTTACTGGTTCAATGGTTATCAGTACCCGGATCAGGTATGATGCGATTCTTGTACCGGATCTGTACCGGGTGGTTCAGGGCCTACCACTTGGTGCACCTAGTACAGGGTTGGTACCATTCACATAGGATCAGTTGCATTTGGTACACAAGACTGTACAGCACACAGTCTCTTGTTTTCTTTTTTAAACCTCTTTTAGATTTTTTTGAGCAGGCTCTATGTCAGACAGTTTCTTTTTTTAATTTTTTTTGCAACTTTTTTAGATTTTTTTTGAAACTCGATATGTACTGGCATGCTAAGTGTGGATGCACCCGTATAATACAGTATTGGTCCGAGTCCTGACCCATACAGTGCTGGTACATGAAATTGCAAACCTTGATTTGAAGACCCCTACCTAGAAAGGGATGGAAAAGGGAAAAGTGAGCCTTCCACCCTTTTGAGTCGATTCTCTTCTTTCTTGTATACAGTCCTTTTCTTAATCATACTTTTGTTCTCTCACCATTTTGCATAGATGACTTGGCCTCTTGTTGGATCCCACTTTCCACCTATATAAATATCAATCTGAGTAAGGATTTTAATTCAGTAATGGGCCTTATGCAGGTCACAATCTAAACCAACTTGGTACACAAAGGAGAAAGGGAGAGGGGAGACATGCTTCTTGTTCTCCTATTGATCTTTCTCTTGTTCTCCTACTCATCTACTCTAGTATAATGTATTTGAGGCCCTTGAATAGCTACCATGACAAGTGATTTTTTATGTGGTCATGTGAGGGTAAACACAACTTTGGACAACTTGACTATGGACATCGTGACTTGTTTGAAAGCTAACTAATTGTTTGATATCATAATAAATTTCAACCCTTTTGCTTCGATTTACTTGTGGTTTAATAAATCTAGTGATATATAATCTGATTTAAGGTGATTTCTGTCCTAGTCCTCGCTCGGACAAATTAGTAATGGCCATATTGGACTGTGTATCATGGGACTTAATTCTTGGATATTAATATGATTTATAGGGTTAATTCCACTTGAAAGAGGAGCTTTGCAAATTTCTACATGAGCTCAAGTTTGAGAGGAGA
Organism: Musa itinerans; assembly: GCA_001649415.1. Classification (NCBI taxonomy): domain Eukaryota; kingdom Viridiplantae; phylum Streptophyta; class Magnoliopsida; order Zingiberales; family Musaceae; genus Musa; species Musa itinerans. Next base: position 158,918 of record LVTN01000379.1, read on the forward strand.
AAATTTCTTTTGACTATTCTTCAAAAATAAATTGTTAAATACTCTCATTGAGTCAATCCCTGTTCCAAGTTGACATGCTTTTATCGAGTCAAGTCTTAATTGATGGAGTCATTTCTTCATTTGATTCCTATCTCGAAAGGCTCATATCCTTCTGATTAGATTAACGGTTAACCACATAATTACAGTGCGAAACACCTCCAACACAGTGCGGAAACATAAATAATAGCATGGAACTAAAAATGTTAAGGAAAAGAAAAGATGGCAGGAAAACTGGGAAGAAGCAGAAAAACTGAAGAATTGAAAAGTGATAATGAATGAAGAGGGAAAAAGTTAGAGAGAAAATTGAGAAAATGAACAGGAAACCAGAAAAGCACCAACGAGTAATATGTGGAACAAATTAAAAAAATGAAAGTGAAAACAATGAACATTGAAGGGAAACATAAATGGAGGAAAGCATAAAAGAATTATAAATGTGAAAAAAAAGAAAAGAAGGCATGTAAAGTGGGAAGAAGCAAAACAATGAAGAATTGAAAAGTGAGAATGAACAAAGAGGGAAAAAATAGGAACAGAAGATTGAGAAAATGAACAGGAAACCAGAAAAGGGCCAAAGAGTAATATGTGAAGTAAATTGAAAAAATGAAAGTGAGAACCATGAAAACAACTGACAGTACAAAAATGAAATAAAAAGGAAAGTTAAGAAGTCACAGAACCAAGGTTCCTTAAAAATGAACAAGGTTCATGGACTTCTCTAAGACATAAGATGGAAATGATTATATTCTAGGTTCCACTAAAAGTCTGAGATGTCTGCAATAACAAAGAGCTAGATTGGCCCTATTTCAATCATGCTAATTGCTAAGATAATGGGATGATTATCATCCTAGGACATCTATAGTTTCCTGAAGGAGTATTATTACTTCCAGGTCCGTAGGCCTGGGCCTTGTCTCAAGATTGCTGAATGATATGCAGTTGAGTTTGGACCCTATCAATAAGTTTGGATCACTAATTTGAAGTTTTAAATATCGGTAACAGATCAACAAGAACTGGTTGAGGTTGATCAGTTAGGTTTGGACTACTATTATTCTGCCCATTTATTCAGATAACCAGTAATTTGTAGCTTTGGCTGCAGGAAGGCTGGGTCTTAGACAATACTTCGTGTAGATGAACCTCCATGACTTCTTTCAATTAAAGTAGCTGTCAGCCAACCTGCCTTTTGCCTAAAAAATTGCATGTCTTTTGTTTTTCTTTAATATCCTTGGAAACGTAGAGCATCTCATGAATGCTACAGAATCCATTTCGATCTTGCTATCTTGCTATTTCCTATTTCACTTGTTAAGAATTTTGGAAATTCCAAGATTTCTACTTTCAACTATTGAAATAAATTTCATTAGGTCTTTAACAAAAGATAATACTTCAGTCAGCTATATTTTTCTTCAAATTGGATTAGTATAGACAAGAAATATAAGGTTAAAAACGGTGTCAGCTAGAGACTGCTATTAGGTCATCTTATTATACTCACTTTGTGCATGATGCTAAACAAATGATTTGCTACCTGATTACTTATACATATGCATTTCTGCCCTCATTGTCTATCTTAGGTTGTGTGTTTTCTGAAGAGAACTCTGGAAGTCTCATCTTGACTTATAGTTGTTACTTTTTAAGTAGTTACATGTAATTGATCAGCATGTGTTTTGTAGGTGGAAACAGCTGAGGGATCTGAGCCATTGTTATCATTACTTGCGCCGCTTGGCATGGGTGAACATCATGGTTATTGGAGAGCACCCCTGAGTATGTCCACTGTTGAATTTTCAGTTGTTCTTGGAAGTCTATCAGATATTTCAGGGGTTGCCTTGGTTATTAGCTCTTGTGGTTACACTGCATCTGACTGTCCTACAGTAAGATCTAACTGCTTTTCTTTTGCTTACAAGACCTTTTAGAACTCTTTACCATATCTGGATGACATTTATGGGTATATTCCCTGGTATTTTTGCTTATGACTTACCTGATACCTCCTAACATCATTACATAATGTTTACAGCATAGTATATTTCATATCAATTAAACACTTGGCATGGATTGATTTGAATGGGATTCCAATAAAATGCAATTGCCACTATTTGGAACACACTGATTCACTGCTTCAGGTTTCTTAAATCCTAAGTTATTTCATCACAAGAGTCTCAAAAAAATTGAATTAGTGTTTTTTAACCATTTGAACTTATTTTTAAATAAACCTAGTATTTTATTCTATGTTACACTACAAAAATGTCTATCAGAAGCTAAACTTTGTTTGGTTGAACTGTAAAACATCAACTTGTATAGACCAATGGTTAAGACTAGAAAGAGCACCATCAACTTCCTCATCTGTTAGTCTATGGACACGACAAATATCCATTATCCTATTACATTAACTGAGAGGATGATGTGTGTGGTCAGGGAGAAACATTGTAGAAGTGGTGTGAGAAGCTAATAGGGTTATTGACAGATTGCAAATTGCATATATTTTGGCAATTTCCATGTGAAAATATGGTAACTTGATGGTAATTATTAGGCAGAATATTGTAAGAAGTTGATAAATGAACTATTTTTGGTGTTCTGATCTATTATACATGTTATGCTCTTCTGTAGAAATTCATATGCAAATAACTATTTTTGGTTAGGTGAAAAGATTTTGCCACCACTTGGGCAATTTTTGTCCTGTTCTCATGTAAAATCATTGTTAGGAATTGTAAGTATATGTCACACAAAAATGCTTCTTGTTTATGGTTAATTTTATTTGTAAAAAGGACAAGGTATGACTGTTAGCTACTAAATTAAAGTACAATACCATGTTTGACTGGTACGATGATGTAACTTTGAGTATGGTTTTTGAACATCCTTGTAAAAGAAGCTTCAGAGGGAGAGTAATAAAATATGTTTTATCTTTATTGTTCTTAGAGATAAAGATGACTGTAATGTGAAATCTTGCTTTTCTGGTGATAATAAAAGTCACATATTAGAGTGATAAATTAGAAAATAATTCAAATGGTAACTACCATTATAGGAAATGTCGTATTTAATATCTTTTTAAGTGTTTGCATATGTCAATAGTGGTTGTATTGGTCATTTAGTCAGTTAAAAGACAAGACTATGCTTGAGTTCATGAAAATTGATTTGTTTTTACTTTTTACTACTATATGGATCTTGTTTTGTACAGTATTGAAGTATGGCTCAAACCACGTCTCGAAGCAGTCTTGTGCAGTTCACCCATTCTCTTTTTTATATATATTTTGTTCTTTTTTCTTGAAGAAATTGCTGTTTCATATTTTATTTGTCCTTGCATATTTACCTTCTTTTTGTTAAATATTTCACTAACAAATTCGGTGAACCTCCAGGTTCAGATTTGGGCAAGCAATACAATACACACAGATAAGCGCTCTTCAATGGGAATATGGGATTTAAAATCACTAATATCATCATCTCCACAACTTTATGGTCCTGAAAAGCTTAGTAGTGAGAACGAGATCCCAAGACATGTGAAATTTGAGTTTCGCAATCCTGTTCGTTGCCGTATTGTCTGGATAAAATTGACTCTCCCACATAGTGAGTCCAGCTCTGTTAACACTGAAGAAGAGTACAACCTTTTTTCGTTTGATGAAAATTTCACTTACAAGCCGAAACTCCCAGCTTCTGATGGTATTGTCAATAATAATCGATGTATACATGCAAAGCGGCTTATAGTCTTTGGAAAGTCTTTGAAAAAGGAGGTGGATCAGGATGCATCTTTACAGGTCCCTGAGATGATGAAAATTAGAAGTTTCTTAGAGAGATCTCCACAACTGAGTCGGTTTAGAGTATGCTCCTTGTTCCTTTTTTGACTGATAAAAGTAGATTAGTACTTCATAGCTCCACAATTGCTAAGTACATTGCTGATTATAGCTCCTTTTATCTTTGTAGGTGCCTGTTGAAGCTGAAAGGTTAAAAGAAAATGACCTTGCGCTTGAGCAATTTCTGTCACCAAGTGTCCCTGTATTGGCTGGTTTCCGGATTGATGCTTTTAATGTCATAAGACCACGAACCACCCATTCACCTTTTCCTAAGTTGGATATTTGGGATTGCTCAACTTTTATGGAGGACAGGTACATACTGCCAGCAGTACTATACATCCAGGTGTCTGTTGTTCAGGTAATCATTGTATCTTGCAGTAAGCACTTTTTGTCAAATTTTGTAGCTAAGTTCTTGTTTCTGGTGTTTTCTTAAGTTGTCAGCTATTTTACTCTCTCTGATATAGTTTATCAATGAAGATTGCCTCTGTTATCTGTTCTCGTCTTTGGTTGCTAAATTGAATTTACTTGGCCTTCTATTCGGTGTATAGCAAGCATGATTAGTACTCTCTTGTTTATTGTCTCTCTGAACAAGATAGATACAGCTACCAAGTGTTACCATTGTTTATGGTTCTACTTCTAGATTGGTGGGAAGGCTTTGGACCAGGATGCTGATGTCAAGACCAACTGAAATGACAGTCAGTATAGTTCAAGTCAGTCATAACGGTAGTGATATGAGAAATTCAGATGATTGCTTCAGTTAGAGTCATAGCATAACTATCTATAGAGGAAGATATTAAATTTGATGGAAAGGCAAAAAAAGAAAGAAATCTGGTAGACAGTCCAAATCTCATAATTATAACCTGTGGAGTCTATCTTCCCCAGACTTTGAAAAGCAGCTCATTTCTTCATTTAATTTCTATAGCCCAGAAAACAAAATTCTTATGATGTTATGACTATTTCAGAACTGCAAAGCAGATTCAAAATAATTTGGAATTAGAATTGTATGATAAACATCAATATGTGCCAAATTGCCACTGTCCGTCCCATGAAGCCTTAAGCAATGAATCTGTCAGGCATCCTGAAGGATCAGGGTTCTTCAAGACTTGCCTGCAGCTAGGAATCAGATTACATACTTAAATGATCACCACATCCTTATGCAGTATACAACTTTTGTTCGGATTTCATTTTCAGCCCACCTACTTGAAAAATCTATGAATTTTCTGGTACAATATAAAATAGCTTTTTCTTAATATTATTATATGTTGGTATTCTGACAATGTGTTTCTCTAGAAGTTGAAAACATCGAGAATGATGTATAGACTATAGAGCATCTTTTACAACTTGTTAGGTATCAAAACTAAAACTCTAGCACTTTCTGCAGGAATCAAGAAAGTCTGTTGTGGTGGGGGAATATCGCCTTCCGGAAGTTAAATCTGGCACAGCTCTTTACTTTGATTTTCCACGCCCGTTACAGGCTCAAATCATCGTTTTCAAACTACTTGGAGATGTCACTGCCTTCGCCGATGATATAGCTGAACAAGACAACACAAGCCTTCGAACACTTCCATCAGCTTCAGGCTTGTCTTTATCAAATAGAATTAAGTTGTATTACTATGCAGATCCATATGAGCTCGGAAAATTAGCGAGTTTATCTGCAATTTAGTTGCATTTCATGTAGATAAGGACACCAAATGACACATCCCATTTTCAAGCTAAGTTGATTTGGCTTCTTGTAGAGTGAAAAACCAATAATTACATAAGATATACAGCTGAGGCTTTTTTTATTGTTCAACTTCTGTTCCTGCAGCATTACATCTGAGAGAATAGTGCCTGCAGTTTGGATCTTTTAAGGTAGCAAGAGCAGAGCAGGCAGCTGCAATAAGCTTACCAAATAGCAAGATTTAAGCACATTTGGGTAGTTAAGAGGGTGGAAATGGATTCTAGTTCATCCAAACATGCTTCCTACACAAATATCATATCATTTTGTCTTGTAAGGTACTACAACCAAGTTTTTGATTCGGTGCAGTTGACATTGTACTTTGACAAATGACTTGAGTAAAATAATGTAGAATCAGCTCAACTTTAATCTCAATATTTCCCACAAGAATAAAATTAGCTAGTAACTGGTAAATACTTTGGTTTGGGATCAAATCTAGTTTTTATGGTGTATATACTTTGTAATAATAAAAAGAATGACATATTTAATTTATAAGTGGACATTATGAATGGTTGCGTGACAAGTAATAAAGCTATCAATCCTCTTTTGAGGATCCTCGGAGTATTCTTTTGATGTCCCCTTTTACCTTGTATCCACAGGACTCTTCGATGCGATTGGTGTTTCGGATCGGATATCTAATCCATCTCTGTATGATAACAAAAGTATTATCACATAAATTTATTATAAATGATATTTCAAGTGAATATATATAATATGAAGGCTGGATTGAACGTGAAGAATAATGGTAGCTTGATGTTGTTTTTGGGAACCGCTGCGTCCAACCCACTGTAAACTGAAACGGTGACCGCCCCCGCCACCTGTTTCTCTCTTTTCCGGTCGAAGGTTTCCACCCGCGGCAATTCAATTCTACGAACACCTTGTCTACGTTGACTCTCTATATATTTGATCCTCTCGTTCAGAACACGCGCGATGGTTTCAATCCTCCTCCTCCTCCTCCTCCTCCTCCCAACAGATTCGCGGTAGCAGTAGCCGGAGCACCAATGGGAAAGGCGGAGGGCTCCTCCTCCGGCGATGGCGGCAACGAGAAGAGCCACCGGATATGCGCCTGGGCGGCCGTTGTCGCCCTGGTCGCCGTCGCCCTCGCGATCGCCGCAGGCTCCAGAAACGCCCCCGAGATCCCTGACTCTGCCACCGGCAACAAGTCTTGTGAGTGCCTCCCGGTAGGTTTCCTGCTTAAAGATTTGATTTGGCTTGGTGGGATTTGTTGCCTGGGAGCTGATATCGGTGTGAGACGACGACATCGTAGGGATCCAGGAGCTACACGGGCTTGGTGGAGGACTGCTGCTGCGACTACGAAACGGCGGATTCGCTGAACGAGCAAGTGCTGCATCCGATACTCCAGGAGCTTGTTAAAACCCCCTTTTTCCGTTATTTTAAGGTACTCCGGTGGAATTCGTTCCTTCCTAGTCTTTTTTTTTTTTTTAAAGCTTCTTTTCTTGTGTGCTTGTATATGCATATATCCAATTGGATCACTTCGAAACCTCGTTAGGATTAATGCCCATGGCAGCAACAAATCTCTCTCTCTCTCTCTAACAGCTTTAAGATGTGGTAGTGAACTCTACTTCTTCTTTTCTTGTGTGCTTGTATATGCATATATCCAATTGGATCACTTCGAAACCTCGTTAGGATTAATGCCCATGGCAGCAACAAATCTCTCTCTCTCTCTCTAACAGCTTTAAGATGTGGTAGTGAACTCTACTTTATGAAATGTTAGTGTTGATTTATGAAGAACACGTGCTAGTGAAATTACATGACAATTTCTATTGCTACTTTATGAGATATTAGTGAAGATTTATAAAGAACACCATCTATTATACTTATTAGAACTAAAACATTATGGACTCTTCATTGTGCTCTCTATTAATAGTAGGGGTTGGATCCTACACGAGCATATATTCCCCTTCTCACTGCGTGACATAGTCTTCCTTGGTCGGTGCTCTAGGTATTCAATTCACGATCCTTGCCAATGTCCTAATGCTTCCTCTAAAAGTTTCCACAGTTTATTGCATGCTATATTTTTCTTCTATGAGTTAAACTCATCTATCTTGACATTCTTTAGTCAGAATCATTATCCAATGTGTTGTTTTCTAAGCATGCAACGTTTTTGTAGATGGTTTTGTTGCTATCCTCTAAACATTTTGCTATTTGGTTGAGGGACAGTAGAATGTTTCCAAACACCAGTAGGCGCAGTTATATATTCAACTGACCTCTCTTGTTTATGAGGCTATTCAGGCTTTTCCCTTTGATCTCCCTTCTGTGCTTTCTACTACTTCTTATCCATTTGTATTAGTTATGTGCCTTCATTTTTCTAATATAGCATTACTATGATTGTATTTACTATTTAGTATATTTCATGACATTCTTAGTTGTTGTAAACTCCTAAAGCTTTTTGCCTTGTCCTACAGTTTATTGATTTGATCTCTGATATAGTTATGGACTTTTAAGGCTGATCCTTTTGGTCATTTGTTGAGTAACTATTAATTAATAAATGTCTTTGATTGCATCAATATAGTTCAACTGCATAATTTTCTCATTTAATGAACGTACTATCCCTAATTTCAGGAAAAATGTTGCAATGTGCTTTTATAGGTTACCTAACCAATGTGCAGCTTCCATCATCTTCTTACTTTGCATGCATTGTTTGAATAACACCATGATTTACTTGTTTGTACAAAAATAAATTGGTATCTAGTACAAATTCCATATCTTGATCTGTCCAGTCACTCTGTTATTTCCTATTGTGGCAGATATACTCAATTTTGGATTTGTTTGCACAACCTTTTGTATCTTCTTTTTTCTTATACCAAAATTTATGAGAAAAATTAGGTAGTTGCTTACCATTTAAGAAACTATTGAGTTCATTTTACTGGTTAACAACAGAATTCATGATGTTGTTATTAACTATTTTGATTATTTGAATGAATAAATTAGATTCCTATTTATTGAACTTAATCTAAACTTTGGAAGAATTCGTTTTTCAACCAAAGCCCTGCCAAATATTTTGTCTTGACTGATATGCTTTCGTATATTTCTGGTTTCCTGCATCAATCGGTCTATATGTCCACCATTTTCTTGCCTTATGGAAATTCATTGTTATGCTGCTATAGTTATATGTTTCACATGCTTAGAGCTCTTCAAGTTTTTGCAACGTGAATCTTGTTTCTCAGGAAACTGTTCTATTGTTGATTTCCTAGGTAAAATTGTGGTGTGATTGCCCATTCTGGCCAGATGATGGGATGTGCCATCTTCGGGATTGTTCTGTCTGTGAGTGTCAAGAAAGCGAGTTTCCAGAGCCGTTTAAGAAATCCTCCGGTGTGCTTTCTGCTGATGATGTGATTTGTCAGGAGGGAAAACCACAAGCTGCTGTGGATAGGACTCTTGATGACAAAATTTTTAATGGGTGGATTGAGATTGACAATCCATGGACTTATGATGATGAGACTGATAATAGTACCCTCCAGCTCTGATTTACTATTAGATTCATTTTGTGTTTTGCGGTTGCTTTTCTTTCCAATTGTATTTGATTTTCCAAACTAGAAATTTATCGATGCATTTCATTTTCTTGCAGCTGCAATGACATATGTCAATCTCCAACTGAACCCGGAGAGGTACACTGGTTATGCGGGTCCATCAGCTCAAAGGATATGGGCTGCTGTTTACCAGGAAAATTGCCCACAATGTTAGTTATTTTGGTGCTTTATTTCCTTCTTATCCGTACCTTTGTAATATTGTCTTGTTGTTTTTAACACCATGATTATGAGCATGCTCTGTCTAATTTTTATTACTAGAGTACTCTTTTTCATAATTGTTTCCTGTATCTCCATCCTTGTTAGTTTCTTGATTATAGGGATAGCACAACTTAATAATTTTATGTATCTGAATAAACCAAGGTCCGCAAAATCGTACCGTACCGGAGTTTCGACCTGGGCTCGGTACGGTACGGTATGGGTGTACCAAGCAGTACACCCCAGGTATACCGAGCACTGTAGCAGTGCTGCAGTGCTACAGTGCACTGCTATACTGTAGCAGTGCACTGTTTGACTGCTGTAATATACTGTTTGTACTGCTACAGTACACTGTAGCACTGTACCGGTTGTACCACCCGATACCGGGCGGTCCGCGTACCGGTAACCTGTCGGACCGGTACGTACCACCCGGTACGAGCGGTACACATCAAAATTACATACCTTGGAATAAACTATCAAGAAATAGATCATGCTTTGTACATAACATGAGAATTTACAGTATTTTTCATCAAACAAGTTTATTGACTGAGTTTGTGGGTTTTTTTTTTCTCACTTCAATCCAAATATTATCTTGTATGACTGTGACATTGCTTGGTTGGGTACATAATGAAAGAAATCTTGTGTTGTACTACTACTATCTTTGTTATCTCGAACTTTATCTTTTTCAGATCCTTCTGAAGATCTGTGTCATGAAAAGAAGGTGATGTACAAATTGATCTCCGGGCTGCATTCCTCAATTTCAGTTCACATAGCTTCTGATTATCTCCTTGATGCATTTACCAATTTGGTATTTTTTTTCTGCACACTCCCTTGAGCTACTGACTTTTTTTTTATGTGCTTTTCATTAGTGATAATCTGAGGTGTACATTCTTCTGAATGAATGCAGTGGGGGCAAAACCTGGAGTTGCTTTACGATCGAGTGTGGAAGCACCCAGATCGTATCAGGAATTTATATTTTGTCTATCTCTTTGTTCTGAGGGCAGTGACAAAGGTAACCCATTCCAATCCCGCTAGTATAGTGGAATTAAATTCTCCATTTGCAGAAAGATAATTAATGTTTATGATATTTTTATATTTCTGTCATCCTTAACTTTTATATCAAGTTTTGACCATAAGATTTAGTTTAAGACATGTGAAACATTGCTTAGTGCTTCTCAGACATGATATTATGGTTCATGATCATAATTTAGTCTTCCAGAATATTGGAAGTTTGGAACAATAAAAAAAGTTTTACTTGAGGTTACCCTTTTGTCAATATCAATGTATAAGCATGTGAGCTTTCACTCAGTGCCTCAAACTTTATTTTCTTATAAAATTTCCTCCTTGGCCTCAAACAAATAGGATCACAGTGTGTTTAAAGTCTTGGCAGCCATAGCCACTATAGAATCTCAGGAGGTTTAGGTCTATGCAGCCTTAGCCTCATGTGCAGTAAAATACTGTTTCCATGACTTGATTTGCTACCACTGTGCCAAGGCTCACTCGCTACTAGGTGGGATGTGCATGCTGCAAAATAAAAATAGTCTACCGATGGAAGGAACTAATTTTTCGTGGTGTTGTTATTAGTAAGAAACGTAGTCTTGATTTATTATCTCGAATTTTGCTATAGCACTAAATATTTGGGTTATATATGAGGATGTAAATCCTGGTATTGACAATGTTTTATAGCAGTCATGCAATTATAACGCAAACAACCTTCTGCCTTGCCTAACAAAATGCAGAACTTTTTATTTGATTCAATTTGTCATTAAGTAAGACGTTGCTATGCAAGTAGCCTTCCCTAACAATATGCACAAACTTTCATTTGATTTAATCTATCATCAACAAAGTGGGATCCTTGCCCTTCGCCGAGGTAACTGTACTGAATCCTTTTTTCCATTTGTTTTCCACTGTACTGTTGCCTCTTCTCAATCCTCTTGATATTTAACCCAAAAAGATTTTTGAATATATTAAATTGGTTCATCTACTTATTTGACATGATATTTTTCATTCCTTATTATATAGATCATGGATTAATGTGCCATGTCATGCTAGCGGATCACTGACATGGGATTTCATGCCAGTCAGCATGATTTTCTGTGTCAATTCATGCTTGTTGGAACATATTGTGTGGACATATTTCCAGATTTAGACCTTGCTCCTGGCCTCATAATTGTCGATGACTCTTGCAGGAGTGTTCCCTTGGGAACATTTCATCAAAATGTGGTGCACCTTAAATCATAATACAAGCAAATGGCATATTTAAATGAAATGCAATATATTTTTTTCTTTAACATCATATAAAATATATTGAATTAAGCCATTCTAATAGCTAAAATGATTGATGTTCTGTCATAGCCTTTAGACTGTCTTTTGGTTTCTGCATTAGACATCTAGTGGACCTGTGTTGAGGATTACTTTGGATCATACACATTACTCCCTAAAGGACCAAGACCATGTCCTTGCATGAATGAAAATGCATGCATGTGCTGTTGCCTTGGAAACTGCTTTAATATTTCGAAATGTGTATTTCCACGTGCATGTGTTTTGGCTTGATCCGTGTTATGTACAATGCAATGTCTTTGCATGGTTGACTTAAGCTTCGCCTGTTGCCTTTAGTAACATTCTTCTAGTTGATGTGCTTCAGGCTGCAGATTATTTGGAACAGGCCGAGTACAACACTGGCAATCCTATAGAGGATTTGAAAACTCAATCATTGGTGAGACAGCTACTTTACAATCCCAAACTTCTATCTGCTTGCCCGGTACCCTTTGATGAAGCCAAGCTCTGGCAAGGTGAAAATGGGCCCGAGCTGAAGCAGCAGATTCAGAAGCAATTCAGAAACATCAGGTTTGCATTTGCCAACTCGACATGTAACTTATTGGACATGCCTGTTGCACTAACCAAATTTATTTGCATGTTGCAGTGCAGTAATGAACTGTGTGGGATGTGAGAAATGCCGGCTGTGGGGAAAACTTCAAGTCAATGGTCTAGCAACAGCTTTAAAAATTCTTTTCTCTGTTGATGGTGAAAGCAACCAAAACCAGCCAGTATGTTACTTTCATCATGAATATCCTTTCTGAACTTATTTCATCCATATAAATACTAGGTTTTGCCAAAAAAATGAAACCCACTTTAAGAAGTTGAGAAGTTGGTCATGGTAGTACCGACTGATTATCTGATCTCAACAGTCATGTTGGAAGCTTGAAATAGACTAATAAAATGGAAAACAGAAAGTGAAACTATCGAAGAAAAACTACGAGATACAGATTTTTCTTGGTCGATTTTTTAGGACAATTTTCCCTTTTCTTCGCTTAAAATGGGAAATGCGTGGAAGTATCTAAAGATTGATTCCTAGGTACTTTTCCTGATGCATTTTGATGTGGATTTTCAGCTGCAGCTGCAAAGAAATGAAGTGATCGCACTGTTCAACCTTCTAAATAGACTCTCGGAGTCGATAAAATTCGTTCATGACATGGAACCTCTCATGGAGAAGACGGAAAGGCATGATTCTAACCCCACAGCTACTTCATAGCAAGACAATTCTTTTCCTTTTTTGCATTAATACTCTGGTGAGCCTTCTCCCACCTCCCTTCTTCTTGCAATCAATCTTTTATCTCATCATCTTCTCAACAGTTTGCTTTCTTTCTGACTCCCCAGTTTTTGTGCCCCCGGTGAGGCCAAAAAGTCTGACACATAACCCTTTGAAAATACGACGTATACCTGATGGTGTTGGAACAAGTAAATCATGTAGTTGAAGGATTTTATGAGAAAGGGAAACATATTTGCTCAATTCAATGCATCTGTGTGCCATTAAATTATGGTCTCGAGCACAGTGATTTGTGTATCATTTAGTTCTTCAAAGATGCTGGTGACTATGCCATTGTATGCAGATCCATCTTTCCATGGATGGTTCTCATACTGACTTTCCCTTATTAATATTGTATGGCAATATATTTCTTTATATATTTAGATTTTCCACAAGATTCCCTCTCATTAGCATTCATCTAAAAACTTTGATCCATTTCTACTAGTTGTTAGTGGTGATTTTTTTATTTAAATTTTAAAGTAATTAAAAATGAATTATCTAAAATCCTCTTTATGTATGTATGTATGTATGTATGTATGTATGTATGTATGTATGTATGTATGTATGTATGTATGTATGTATGTATGTATGTATGTATGTATGTATGTATGTATGTATGTATGTATGTATGTATGTATGTATGTATGTATGTATGTATGTATGTATGTATGTATGTATGTATGTATGTATGTATGTATGTATGTATGTATGTATGTATGTATGTATGTATGTATGTATGTATGTATGTATGTATGTATGTATGTATGTATGTATGTATGTATGTATGTATGTATGTATGTATGTATGTATATATAAATACATATATATATACATATATATAAATACGTATATATATATACATATATATATACATGTATATATACATATATATTTACATGTATATATTTATATATATACATATATATAAATACATATATATATATATATGTATATATATACATATATATAAAT
>LVTN01000379.1:172902-261835 GCA_001649415.1 Musa itinerans
ATGTATACATATATATATATACATATATATATATATACATATACATATATATATATATATACATATACATATATATACATATATATATACACACGTGGAAAATGTTTGGATTCACGAAGTGATCATATTAGAAAAGCAAGACAAAGGCTAAACGTGACTGACGTGAGTAGGCAGTTGAATTCCTGCATTTGACTGCAGAGGAAGAACGACACCTGAATTGACTGTTCACATAAGTTCCAAATCCAGCTTGAATTGATTGAACCGAGTTTGATGCGTGCCACTCGAGTTCTTCATTAATCATGTGTGAAGCCCACACTATATATAAATGTGCTCATGTATGCTTCTATTATGCATAAATGTGATCCCTCGCGTTCTTAATTCTTAGGTGAGTGATGAGGGAATTGAATACACAGACAATAATCACCTTTGGTTCATGAAGCATCGTGTGACGAGTCAAGTAGAACATTTTGTTGGGTTTACAGAGATAAATAACTTTGTTCAAGGTTGGATCATTGGCGGTCCACATGGTAATCATTTTCAACTTAAATATTGGAACAAGATATGATGACGGCATAAAGAAAAGTTCATTGATAACACACGCAAAAAAGTCAGAAAGAAAGTTGCGGGAATTTTATGAGACAAGTGAATGGAATCCATCAAAAAATGAAAAGAAATGTGAAGAGAAAGATGAATGATAGTTTAAGCATGTTCTTATGTCAAGTAGCTACTTCCACGTTCATGATCAGAGTCCTTCTTTCTTCCTCGGCATCTGCGTATACATGCATGCCGGTCGTCGTCGTCGGCCTCAGTTCTTACAAGGACCGCAGGTGTGTGTGTTGGGGTCATGGGTGCAACACGAAGGCCGCGACGGCGTCACCGGCCCTTGAGGCAGCGACTGCAGCAAGAGGCCGCCCTGCTCTCGCCACCACCACCACTCTCCTTGCGTCGGCCTCCCCGCCATCATCGCAGGCTGCAAGCTCGCAACCAGTAGCAGCAACAACACCAGCTGCCTCATCGTCGCCGTGGCCTCTCTCTCTCTCTCTCTCTCTCTCTCTCTCTGGATATATAGAAGAGGAAGATCTCTCTCTCTCTCTGATCGTCGTATTCCCCTCCCCACTTCGAAAGTGGGAATTCGTCGCAACGTTGCTGATGGGATTTAATTGGGCTTGAAAACACCACAGTCAACGTTCTAACTTTTGCGTTGACTAAATAAGCCGCCGTGGACGGGATCAAAGGATCGGAAGTGGGGAGTAGGTGGGTCGATCTCTCCACCTACCTCGCCGATTGCTTCCACGAGTTCACTCGCCCCGGACATCATAACGTCACGTCGATTGCCTCGGCCGCTATCTCGTCTATATGTTTACCTCGTTTGAGCTCTATGGTGTTTCGATTGCATGACAAATACAAGAATAGCGAGAATGTAGTAATAGTTTAGGAAGAAGAAGAAGAAGAAGCAGCAGCAAATTTTGCAGACAGAAACACAATCAGATGTTTGATTTCTATCGAAATATGAAACAAGAGAATCCCAATCTGTTCTTTCTGGAGATTGCTATGTTCAGACAAGCTTGCATTAGTTGCATGGAAACTCTGACACTTCCTATGTAATTTTAGTGCATAAAATAAGAATCAGGATAATGCATGATAGAACAGCCTTGGCAGTAAAATGGAAGAACACTGCACCGAGTTCGTCTGACGTGATAACGATGATACATATACGTATTTTTCTTCTGTATATTTCCTCGTTTGTATAGATTTTAATGAATGAAATCACATACAAAGTGTTCCCTGTGAGAACACTTTGCAATGCTGCCAAGTTCATGGAATTAGGTTTACTCCACGCTTACGAGCAATGATCGTAAACATGGAAATGGATAATGTTCCTGCAAGTAAGTTCTCCATGCGAATGGCTGCATAGTGTTCGTTTCTTCTTCCTTCTCGGAGTAAACAAGTCATGTCATCACCATCCCATGCTTCATCAATCTAATCTCGCGATAACAAAGACTATTAGTTTCTTTCTTGGCTTTGGCACACATACCTTACGGAGAACAAGGAGAGAACATAAACGCTCTCACAAGTAGCGATCACACTCGAAAGCATTCAGCATAAAAAGCAATCTCGGTCACACATACATAGATATCACGGGTATGGTAATCCATACCTCCCACAGCACACCCTAATCTCGATCGACTTCGAACTCGCCGATACTGCTTATGATAAGTATACCTAAGTATAGTTTCATCCGATCATTGATGCGGACAATGAGGACCGCCGCCATGAGCATCCGCTGTGGGATTGTTGGTGCAGTTCGAAGGAACGGACGCCTGTGGCGGCTTATGCTTCCGCTGCAGGAGGTCGTTGTCGCGGTGCAGAAGCCTCGCTGCCGCTAAAAGATGCAAGCCTGGCATGGTCAGCAGCAGCAGCAGCAGCATGAGAGCTTTGAAGCTGGAAGCCATGTCGTGTGAGCAAGTGTTTGATCGATGGACGATGATGGAGTTAATTTATAGTTCGAAATGGCATTTCCTGTTCTTGATCCTGAAACTTGCTGAAACTTTCACACTGGGCTTCCTAAGCAGAGAGATGGCATTTCCTGTTGTTGATCTTGAAACTTACTTGGAACTTTCACACTGGGCTTCCTCTGGTGGCTCTCGACAGAGTAGCAGAGAGAGACGGCATTTCCTGTTCAGACTGCAGATGACATCTAAACACAGTAGCAGAGCTTCGAACTTTAAACACTTGGCTTCCTCTGGTGGCTCCTCGAGACAGTAGCAGAGAGAGAGAGAGAGAGAGAGAGAGAGAGAGAGAGAGTTTGAAGTGATCAGTTGACGTTGCATGGGTTCAGACTACAGATGACGTTTGCATGGCGAAGCTGCCGAGAAACAACCTCACCATTTGTGTGCCGATTACGGACAAGGAATAGAAGAGGGAGAGAGAGGCCGCAGAAAAGATAAGATCTCATATATTCTTCTTGTCGAAAGAGAAACACAAGGAAAAGTATGGGAATTTAAGAGAGAAGAATACTTCTTACGTCAATTATTTATTTTACCACATTCGAGTGGGTCTCTCTCTCCTCATTTCACACCAGCTGAGATCTCCTGTGGTTTTAGAGAGAGACTCACCGATCCTCACTAACAATAGTTTTATTCTCCTCATGTACTCGGTAATGTTGTCCAACAACAATATATATATATATATATATACAAATAAGTATTTTAAATGATATCGAAAAGTATATCTCTTTTGATATTAATATATTGTTATTTGATTTTAAAATTTAATATTAAATATATTTTACATAATAAGATGATTATGATTTTACGTTTATATTAGGTTAGGTTGACTAGTTGACTCTCCTCGAACAAGAAGGTGGCAAGCCCCCCCCCCCCCCCCGGGGAGGGGGG
Source organism: Musa itinerans (assembly GCA_001649415.1). Taxonomy (NCBI): domain Eukaryota; kingdom Viridiplantae; phylum Streptophyta; class Magnoliopsida; order Zingiberales; family Musaceae; genus Musa; species Musa itinerans. The sequence goes on from LVTN01000379.1 coordinate 176,301, forward strand.
GGGGGGGGGGGGGGGGGTTGGGAGGAGGAATCCAGCAGATAATGGTTTCACAAGGAGTGAAAGCAAGAAGAAGGCGGCTTCCGTGAGCACAACAAAAGCTGCAGTGCAAGAGATTTGATTGAGAAACATAGAATGCATCATCTATTTCCAACATATCGATTGGCTGCCATTTTCCACCTAACTTCTCTTCTCGTCTCTTTCTAATCACTATTCCATAAGATGTATCATTCAAAGATGGATCGCTGTCTCCTACTAACTCTCTGCCTTTGCTTAAACAAATCGATCGGTATCGTCGACAGAATCCTTTGCGGGCCTTCTCTGTCCAGCTTTTGATGATGATGATGATGATGATGATAGCATGCCACATTCTTGTCCTCGTGTAGCGAAGAACCTGAGAACTGTAGGAGCAATTAATTGATCTCGTCGAGAGCAGCAAAGCAAGACAGTGGTCATCATCTGACTGTTTTCGATTTTTCTCTGTTTATGATTGCATTTTTCAACTTAATTTTTTTTAACATTTTTTTCTTCAGAAAATAAAAGAATTTTCAAAAGTAAACTTGCATGCTAATCTTTCATTAGTTCGTTGTCGATGACAGTTCGACTCATTCCATGGAGCTTTATGATCTTAATAGTGGTAAAAGATTACCGTTTTGATAACAGTTCAACTCATTCAGTGGAGCTTTATGATCTTAATAGTGGTAAAAGATTATCATTGCGATCTTAATAGTGGTAAAAGATTACCGTTGCCACTTCACAAAAGCTCCTTCTTTTGAAAAGTTTAAAGGTTTTTTTTTTGTTTATCTTAGGCATTGACTTTATTGTTTTGTAATTTTCATAGTCAATGGCATGATTAAAAACAGTGATGCAATTTTCATAATTATAATTTTACATATATTATTTAATTTTACAAATAATGATTTATCACTATCATACTAAAATATCATGTGAAAACTATTAACCACAATGTTTGTGGTTAACAAAGTGAACAATAGAACTGCCTGTGTACTGAGACAGGCACACAAAACAACCATGAGCTAAATGCATGATTTCCTCTCGAACCCAATTGCATATACTCAGTACAAAGATCAAATTGTTCCAACTTAATTATGCGGCTATACATACATAAGCATCAAGTTATTTGTTACAGAGTTCCAACAACAACAGAAGATCTATATAAGCTCTGGCTAGTTACGATAAGATGATACATCCCAACCGTAGAGCACATTATAGTTGAATTGTGCATGTGATGGCGGCTTTGAAATCGATGAGGCGGTTGAAAGGTGGGTTTGTTGTTAGAAATCTCCATCTCTTCTTTCGAGGGTCGTAGATTTGAATCTCTATCGTGAGTCTTTTCTTGGACACTCTTCGTTGATCTGATGTATTTTGACACTGTATTAGTGTCGTCAACACATACAACTCCCCGTTCATTGCGACAAAGCCACATGAGCCGTTTAAGGGAATCTTTCTTGGCAAGCTAGACTCTTTTGTCCATCGATTTAAAGCAAAGTCATATCTGCAATGCAAGTTTTCCACGATGATGATACTCCGAAACAGGATATCTTGAACTATATAAATACCTGACTAGGAAAAGATCTCTCGAGAAGTTAGCAAAATAGCATTTCTTAGGCAACATAACATACTAAACACCTCAATTTCTGTAGCATAATCTATATTCGTACGCTATGACTGGAGCATAATCTATATTCGTACGCTAAGACATCAGCGAATGCTCAATTATCTGAACCAGGCATGAAAGCTTTAAGATCTACAAGTCACTAGAACTTATGAACAAATCCTTAAATTTGAACTGTTAGTCAAGACATGGCTAACATTTATATATAGTGATAATATCATGAACAAAACCTCATTGTCAAGAGAAGATAGAGCAGGCTCGAAAATATCATGAGTTTAAATTGTACAGAAAATTTATTCTGAACATACTGCATAGGGAGTTCATGAATTATACGATGATAATAGCTAACACAAACTGAAGTTGTTAATAGTAGTCATCGTCCATAATATATTACGCTAATATCTTTCGGACAATCTAATGAAATTCTAGTATTTAAGTAGTTAAAAAATGCACCACCTAAGAAGCCTATATTATTTGTTATCGTAAAATAAGCATGATATAAAAAGCACCTTACTCCAAGAATCAGCTCTGTTCTAGAATTGCATTAGATCCAGGGACTTAAAAGCAGGGCAATGAGGAAGAACGCACAAGTAAAGGCACAACACAATTTCACATGTTATACCATATATCTACACCCAGACGTTGAGGTGTTCAAAGAGTTCCACTAAGATGAAGAAACAAAAAGAATAAACTGACAACCATAGCTTATACCCGTAAAACCCAAAAAACAGACGATATGAGAAACCGCTCCTTCACCTTGTGTAAACCCCACCAAACTACAAATGATCTTTCAAATCATTCATTGTGATCTCAATGAATTCTAGATGTTCCCATTAGCTAGAGTTTCTTATCATAAAGGTAAAAGCGTTCGTAATCGGCTGAAGAATAACTTCATTCATTGAATTGACTATCAAATGGCAAAATCATTCGATCTAATACATTAATTACTACATGGTGGGGTACAACAATATTGTGGATTGACATACAATCAGCTCAGATATAACTTGGACTTAACAATGTCCAAAAATTTCAAACTTAAAACCACGAGCAAAAAGATATCAAAAAATGATGGCATAGAAGAATACAATTCGGAGAATAACGATGAATAGCACAAAAACCAGCCAACTAAAAGACCTAAATTTCACTTAGTATTCATTTAAAAATATCACTTTCTATCAAAAAAACTTCTCCCAGTACTTCTTTACTTGACCCCAAACAGTGTATACAGTAGCAATAAGACATATTTAGTTAAGATTCAGATTTCCATCAGTTATTTCTGAGAAGAACACCTAGATCTTTAAAAAGATGGATCCTAATAATTCGCATCAAGATGGATACTGAAGATAAGATTCATGGCATGAATTTAGTTCGGGCAAAATAATATAAAACAAAATCCTAGTTGATAATTCAGATATTCCGCATACCATTTTTCATATTTGGAATGTTTTAAGTGCATGTATGAGGTGCACACACTGAACTGTATATAATTCAGATATGCTGCACACCATTTTTTATATTTGGAATGTTTTGACTTTTAAGTGCATGTATGAGGTGCACACAGTGAACTGTATATAATTACAGTAGTAACACATCTGCCTGGATGACTTCACTTGTAAAATTTTGTTGGTCTCCTGCTTTAAATTTTGGCTGCTACTAAAATAACAAGTAGAGAAAGTATTTCATTATTATATCTTGCCATACCATTATTTTTCTCTTCCTTCCATCTATTCGAGTCCAATAAAAAGATACTTTCTCTACTCATTATTTTTTGAATAATATCAAATTGGGTGTCAGAGCAACTTGTCCTACACCACTCATATTATAAGGCATTTCTTTGTTTCTTGGATTAGCTAGTTATTCTCCAATATTTCAACAGTGTATTAGATCAATTAACAAAACATATTCCGGGTTTTCCAACAAAGGTTGACAAGGCTTGCTTCCAAAGAGGCACCCATTCAGTAATCATATTTAGTTGTTAACTTCTGTTTATTATGTATGAAGTTAAATAATAAACTTCTTATTTAGTTGTTAACTAGAAGATTGCAGATATCCTTGACATTCTAATGCTTCGCAGATATTGTCAACATCATAACAATAACCGATAAGGAACAAGCGTAGATTCTCAAAGAAGAAAACACAAAGATACGACCAGGTGTACAGCAAGAAAGCTCAGCTAACTGATAAGGACAAATCAAAATTCAGACAACAAGAAAGTAATGCTGATGCTTCTCTTTGCATACAAGTTCATCATTTGGGATTATCAGAAAAAAAAAAACACATTCCATAAATGCAATATACCGAAGAATGAAGGCAGTACAATACAAACCGAAGAAAGTTGAAGCCTACAATTGCAGTGATGAACTCTCTTCTAAGACTTTCATAATAATAATGTTTATAGCAGTGTCCCAATCCAACATTTGCAACTCGTAATTCAGTTCAAGAAGCAATCAAAAGCAAAACCATATATCGGTATCAATTAATCACAGATCAAAAAGTTACCTGAAAATATTATTTGAGTCGAGCATGAAAATCTCCTTCACCTGACCATCCTCTCCATCGAGTGGTGCCACTGCCCCGAGCTTCCTTCTCTGCCCTTCCTCCCACATGTCTTCCACCTCCCTCCATTTCCCACTCTTCAGGCCCAGCACCATAGCGTCCTTGTAGTACACATCAGCCGGCACAACGCCTGAGACCGTCCGATAGTCGCCGTACCCTCCCATCACCCAGAACTCTTCTTCCTCACCAGCGTCCCTCTTGACCAAGAACCCCACACACCCGGCTCTGTCCCTCGGCAGACCTTTACGCATCCTCCACTCGCCCTTTTTCACGTCGTAGCACTCCACCGAGCTCATCCGACTACCTTCCAAGGGGAACATCGAGTGGCGTGAGCCACCGCCAGCCACGATGATTCTGCCCTCATCCCCGTCGCCCCCATTCTCGGACGGACGCAACGGCGCGCAGGCGAAGCTGCCACGGGGGAGGAGCATGTCAGGGAGGCGTTCCCAGGAGAGCGGAGGCGGCGCGGCGAGGTTGAGGCGGTGGGCGGCAGCAGAGGCGATGGGGTGACCAAGGGGGTAGGAGCGGGCGTCGAACTGGGACCCGCCGAGGACGTAGAGGTGGTGGCCGAGAACGACGGGGACGAAATTGGAGAGGCCATAGCGGTGGTAGTTGCAGGGCATCCGGGGGAGCGGGGCCCAAGCGGCGGTGGCCGTGTCGAAGATGCAGGGCGCCGTGATGGAGGGGTCAGCGGGAAAGAGAGCGAGGAGGTGGTGGTAGGGGAGGCGGAGCCTGCGGCGGAGAGGGAAGAGGACGATCGGGGTGAGGAGGGCGCGCCACGACCGGGAGATGACGCGGAGTCGGGACTGGTGAGAGTAGGGGAGTGACGCTAGGATCAACTCTGCGATGTCATCGGGGAGGCCCGAAATCAGGGCTCCTCCGCCCGTGGCGTTTAGGGTTAGGGTTTCGATGGCGAAGGAGGAGCAGGATGAGGCAGAGGCGGAGGCGGGCGACGGCGACGCCATCCCGCGTAGAACGAGAGCGAAGGATCGAGGAAACGATTTCGAGGGTAAATTCGTCAATTTGGTTTCCTTTTAACATAAAAGAAAACAGTGGTATCAACGTTGCTAAAGTTCGCTCCCGTTTCCAGCATTCCCAGTTCCAATAGGCGACTGATCCGCTAAAAACGTTTCCGTTTCCCCCTTCCACTTCGATTCGATTCTCCGGTCTAGATATCGAGAATTCCGATAATTCAGAGTCAAAATCGATAATTCCGATAAATATATTTAATCTCAAATAACTAACTAGAGTGTTTTTGAGATCCGCCTCACAATAAAATATAATTTTTAAAACACACAAAACATCATGTCATAGATAAAAGCATAACATCAGCATCATTGTTACAACAGGAAACAAAAACCTTCAGCTAAAAAGACGAATCCCCACAGTCAACAAACTCGTAGTCAACCATCAGATGGCCCTTCTCATAGCCACTTCCATCCGTATCGATCCGAGAGAAGACCTCCCAATCTAAATCCAGCCCTCCATTTCCACATTGATCCACAATCCTGACCGTCGTTTGGACTCCCGTCGCCGTGTTCGTCACCTGCACCATTTATCCGTATAATTCACGATAATAATGTTTTGGAAAATATATTTATTACTCTCTAATCTCTTATGTTCTTTCGCAATATTATCCATATGTTTCATATTGTTAATAATGTTTTGGAAAATGTTAAATTTAAGGGTCAATCAGTTGATCTCTTACCAGCAAGCAGCGGCCGCAAGCGTCTCGGCCGGTCGGTCCGACGGGGCCGCAGAAGGCGGTCCACCCGTACCTCGCCCGCCACTCCAGCGGCTTGTCGGCGTCCCACGTCGAACAGTACGCGCCGACGGCCATCAGGTCCCAATTGTTCTCCTCCGGATAGTAGTAATGGTACGTCGCCCGCACGTCCGCCGCTTCCTGCGCGCTAGCCGCTGCGACGAGGCACAGCAGCGTTGCAGCGACGTAGCTCGCCATGGCTTTGGTTTGGACGGAGGGCTGGGGGGCTCTACTTACGGATGCCGTTTAAGCGTTCGACGAAATGACCCCCTTAGCCTGCGTGTTCAGGAAGTCATCTCCAGGAGACACTCAGGTTTTTGATCCAATGAGCGCATATGATCCTACGAGCAAAAAAGTCAAACTTGTTGCTTGTTCATCGTGGCATGGATTAGGTGAGATGAGATGCATTTCTTTGTACTTGCGGAATCTTCTCTTTTTTTAGGATGAGAGATGTTTAGGTCAATGGCTTTCAATAGAACAAGATATCATAAATTGATTTGGTCTGATCTCATTTAGATACACGGAAGGTTTGATCTGATCTCATTTAGAGATACAAAGCATTCGTGAACATTTATAATCATAAATTTAAAGTATCAGTGAAGAATTGGCTCATTTGGTAATTTAGCATCTTATAATAAAATTGATTTAAATCAAAATGGTCATTGGCGAGCCGGGAAACGGGTCAAGCCGGTTCGTGCGAGCCGATCGATTCATTTTCCAGGCTGGGGGCAAGAGGGTTGTTGCAGTCAACGAACCGGCCAACGCGAGCTGGTCCGGCGAGTCGGTGACACCGCGTCTCAGTTTTCCTGTCCCCGTCTTCCAGAAGAAGCCGCCGCGGGCGACCGATGGCGGATGGGGGAGGCCACTAAGTAGAGGGAGCAGCGTCTCGCCCGTTAAGAGAAGAGAAATCCGTCCTTCCCCAGTTGATTGCATGCGAAGGTTGACTCGGTGCGCGCGCGTCTCCATCTGTTAGGTCCTTTCCCTTTTCCTCCCTGTCTTCCGAAACGAGCAGCGGGCGGGCGGAGGAAGGGGGTCATTAAGTAGAGGGAGGAGCGTCTCTCTTGTGAGGAGGAGGAGAGCCCAGCGCCCGATAATTACCCTTCGGAGCCCTAGAAACCGCCTGAGGAGGACCAGCAGGAGGGATGGCGGAGAGGCAGCTGATCGTGGCGGTGGAAGGGACGGCGGCGCTTGGCCCGTACTGGCAGACCATCCTCTCCGATTACCTCGACAAGATCATCAGGTCGGTTCCCCGAACTCGTGATCCCTCTTTTTCTTCTCGGTTTCTTGAAGTTAGATCGTTGTTCTTGGATTCTGTGATGGGGTTTGATTGTATTATTGTTTGTGGTGTCTCGTTGCTTGTTTGAACTAGAATCCTGGTTTCAATGACCCTGTAATATTACGATTTGATCGATTGTCATCGTTGAAAATACTCATACGAGGGCAGGGTGTTTTTATTTTAGTGGCCTCATAACATCTGTGATCAAACTTTTCATCTCTTAACTACTTAAGTGGGGTTTTTGGTTTTGCCAAAATACCGATGAATATTTAAAGAATTGATGGAATGCGTATTGATTCTTTTCTAGGTGCCACTCTCGTGGCAAAGATATATCAGACAAGCAACTTGTAATAATTTCACATGATGAGTAACGAATGGTTATGCCAACAATTTCAAACCACACATCCGGATATTTTTCCTTGAAAGTTGCACCAATCAATCTGAAGCAATAGCTTCCTGGAAATAAGGCTCTGTAAATGTATCAGTCTGAATGTAGATATTGGGGAATCACTTTGAAATCTTGGCTAAATTTTAAACTCTGAGGATGAGAATTTTAAACAAGAATTCATTTTTATGTTGTGCTTATGAACCATATATTAGGTATAATATTTAGATGTCAGGAATCGTGCAAGATCAAGAGTACAAAATCAGGGAGGATTTTGGCATTTATAGAGGAATTCTGATACAGAAAAGTGAATCTAACAAGAAAACGAGACAAAATACCAATTGAGAGAATGTATCTAGATAACAAGTATCGATTTTATGTATCAACTGGTTCAACACTTTACTGATATGTAGTTTACTGACCATTTGACAATATGAAGACAATATTTCTTTTCTCATTTGTATACCAAGGTATATTCTACTCTATGGATGTATTGTACTCATCTGCACATTGGTTTGTGTTTGGGTTGGATCGTTTTTTTACAAGATTTTGGAAGAGATGATTAGAGTTTGTGAAGAACAAAGAAAGGAGTAGAAAGGAAAAGGATAAGAAAATGAGTATCAGATTGGAAAATATCTCTAATGGGGCAAAATGTATATTTTTGGTACTTAAATATTATTGATGGTAATTACAAATCATTTATATATTTTTATTCGGTTTTATTTCTTTTAATAAGCACTTGTGTTGTGCACCTTGCCTCATACCTTGCACTAGTCTTCAAGAAATCTTCGTGCTTTTATCTGCTCCAAGGCTTTAAAAACTTTGGTTTATTGTGTCATGTTCTTATGGTTATATCACTGTCATTACAATTTTCAACTCCTTTGTTGAACTATCTTGTTTTATGAATTGGTAATTGGTTAGTGTTCACAGATTATTATGACTTTTAATTAAGAATGATAATATGTTATGGGACTTTTTTAGGTACTATTATGGAAATGAGATGACTGGGCAGGTAACTTCTGAATCCAATAGACATTTAGATCCATTGAAATTTAAAAGCTATCATGATTTTATTTATCTTATGATTATGACAGTATTCTGCTTTTCTGTGGTTTAACTTTCTAGTTTCTTTGATAATAATACTTTTTGAGCTTGGCATTTTCATCTATCATAGATCATTTTTATTTTCTACCAGAGCGTTCTTAACCATTGTTCTGCTTGTATGATATATTTGTAAATTACACAAAATCATTATTCTCATTCCAGTAGCAGAGATGCATCATATTAGAGATTTACAGTCATTTTTTTCCCAATGATACCTAAAAAGTCATGAAGACTTGGAATCTTCTTCTAGTAGATATTTGTATAACCAATGTAACCATGTTTTGTTATTTGGGAATTGATCCAAATATTTGAATGAACCCTGTGATGGATACTCCAAAGCAGATTTGCAGAGAAGAATAGCTAAAATAAACTGTTGCTAATTAGTATAATAATTTATGTGAAATAACCTCAAACATGCTAAAAAGACCGAAGGTAGACTGAAAGGCATACTTGTGTGTTCACAATAATACAATCACCAAATATAGAAAACTATCATCAATTTTTACTGTCAAAAATAAGGGTAATACACGCTGATTTTGTCTGTGGCTAGCTGTATGTATCAGCACACTTGTGTGGTATTGATATGATGGCCTGTTCCAAGGTGTGTTGTTGAATGGAAAAAACTTTGATTTTGTATGGGGGATTGACCAAAAATTTTGGGTAGGTGTAGGCAAATTGGTTTGGCAAGGGGGCTTTGGGTCAATCTAAATCAGATGCCAAGGGAGCTAAATAGGATGATTGGAAATATTAGAACCATAATCAATGTTTGCTATACTGCCCGAAACAGTATGGTTCCAGCAGTATGTATTGGTCTGGGCATGGGCCGATATGCAGACGACCTCGTTTCGGGCGATCCAATTAAATTAATAAAAATTCAAAGAAATGGTGGGGCCTTGTCCAAATCAACATTAAAAAGGAAAAAATAGATTAGGGCTCGCGTTTCTCGTGTAAGATGCTATCGCCTCGCCGTCGCTGCTTCGCCACTACTCCTTCGACACTTCCTCACCGCTGTCACTACCGCTTTGACAATGTTGTTGCCTTGCCGTTGCTGCTTTGCAGGTACATTGCCGCTTCTCTTTTCCTCTGCTTCTTTCTTGTTCTTCCTCCACTTTTTCCTCCTTTTCCTTCCTCCTTCCACCTTTGTTCCTCCATTGCCCCTTCCACTTCTCCCTCTTTTTCTTCGTTGCCAAATCACCGGTATGCACCAGTGTATCATGTATCGGTACACCGGTACAAAGCGATACATACTGTTCCAACAAATTTCTGAAATGGGTCTAGTACCCGAAAAGGCAATCCTCGATCATAATATTCTTATTTCTTGAATATATTAAACCATTACTTCCCATGTTGAAAGTAATTATATGTTTAATTATTTCACACCTTTGTCTTCGATTTATACTTATGTTTATCATACAATTGCTTTAATATGTTTTTCTATAATGTATAATGCATGAGAATATATTTTACTTATGCACATTGTTTTACATTTTCCAGTTAATAGCTTGTGATTTGAGGTTTCAATGTGAGCATCTTTTATCTTTTTTGTTTTCTTGGATGGAGGATTGGCTGGGTAAAGTATTTCAGATTTTAGCTAGTTGTTGTTCTTTGAAGTGTTGTGCATTCTCATCTTTCGCCTTCTTGCTTCCTTATTCCTTCATCTATTGTTCATATTTACTTTAGATCAGCCGCATATATTACTTCTTCCTTTTTTTGTGCGGAGACTGCCATCTCTTATCATTTAGGATGTGAATATAAGTACCGCTAGTCCTGTCTGTTGGTATCTGTTGAAGTTGTACTGGAGGAATTTATTTTATTAGAATTGAAGCATGGAGTAATTATCTGTTGAAGTTGTAGGAGGATTCTTGCATTCTCTTTTGCCCACTTTGAGCATCCATATGCTTGTTTCATATTCTGTTTAATATCTGTTGCTTGTGCATTATATAAAAAACATATTTCCTGTTTTGATAGTTAGTTTGACCAGTGACCACACTGGTCTCTTTAATTATTTTTTAATGCTTTTTCCTATGCTTGCCTAGTATCAAATGCTGTAGTTGTTCACAATGAAGCCTGCATCACATGTGAACTAAAGTCCTAGACAATTATGTTTTCTGGTTGTAAGTTATCTACAACTTCGTCATTATTGGATGTAATACCAGGACAGAGAACAACTATTTATGACTTAATTAGATGCAACACTTATGATTTCTATTGACTACGAGATTTGTCAGGTGTAACTTCAGATTCTTGTGACCAGTTAATTACCCTGCTTCTTTTGGTTTACTTATTTACAGAAGCTAAATGGAGCAAATCCTGAGCTTGCTTTGGTTGTATTCAATACTCATGGGCCTTATAGTGGTATGATTTCTATATTCATTCACATTTTATTGCTAATGATTTCTGAGAATAATTTAGTGCAATCATTTTGATGTTTTCTTGTTTTAATTGAGAGAAGTTGGGATCGATGCTTTCTTAACAAAATAAAGATATTATCGTTTCTTGAACCTCGTAGATAATTGATAGAAGAAGACTTGCCTATCAAGGTATTTTCTAATTTGAGAGAGAAAAAACCTCCCGAGAGAAAACAAGAGAGAAAATTTACTATTCTATCACTCATTATTGGAATAAAAATTACCAATCTTAAATATAGCCTCAAAGCTATACAATCACATATATTGTATTCTACTTAGAGGTTATGTGAGGGGGAAAAAAAACCAATTTTGCTGATATCATCTTCCCTAAAAATACCATGGGAACAGACTTTAGAATGCTTTAAATATGACTTTTAATTGTTAAATGACATGCCTAACGTATTTAACCAAATATTAAACTTAGTACGAGGATAATTTACGTCAGCCGGTGGCTGTTATACTATATTCTAGCAATACTTTGGGGCAAGGTTTGTAATTTTGTGTATTGGTACTGTACCAGTTAGGGTTTGGACTAGTATGATAGCATTCCATAGCAGTGTATTGGGTGTTTGTATGTTTGTACACATCAAAAAAATCTTAAAGAGCTGAAAAATAACAAAACAGAAACTGCTCAGTACAGAGCCTGTAGGGCCCTGTACCTAGCAGTGCTGATCCTGTACCATGTGTACTGAGTGGTAGAAGACCTGTACCACCCGATATAGGTCTGGTACTGGGCATATCACCTGGTTTACACTGTTTGCACACCAATAACGTGTCAGACTGGAATATGCTGCTCACACCGTACCACATGGTATTGCAAACCTTGCATTAAGGTAGCTTAGTGCTTCTAGTTCCTACAGTCCAATAGGACTAATTAGTTGTATGGCATGATCTAACTTTTTGGGGAATGGTGTTAAGAAATTTCAAATGAGTGTTTGACCAAATGAATTTAAAGAGCTTCCTTTGTGGCATTTATCTTATACCTTATATTATTTATATGGAATCTCTTTTGCCCAGAAAAAGAAAGAATTTTTTAATCCTAGATTCAAATTGTACTGTTAAATCTAAGTTCAGAACTTCCTGTTACAGCTTTTGTTGTGGATCGTAGTGGTTGGACGAAAGATCTGGATGTTTTCCTTCAGTGGTTGTCAGCAATGCGTTTTACTGGTGGTGGTTTTACCGAAGCTGCAATTGCTGAAGGTCTTTCTGAAGCATTAATGGTATGAGTTAAGCTTTATCTTTGCTATATAATATTAAATTTAGTTCTGAAAATGTTGGTATTCTAGACCTTGATGCTTGTAGTAATATGCAATCTTCTTTTAAAAATTATACACAGATTAGGACACAAGATAATTGCTAAAATATTCCAACTTCCTAGGAATCATGACGAGAATATCTGGAAATAGCAGACAATAGAAAGACCTAAACAATAAAAAATGGAATTGACCTGAGCAATAAATATACACAAAGTATAACCTGTTTCATTATGGATTGTAATATTTCTTTTGTTACATTTTATCTTTGGTTAAGTTTACTGGCAAAGCATGCTGCAGGTGGTGCTTGTTGTGCCTATAAACTCATATGCATATTGGGGTTTATGCAAGATAATGGGATTGGGCACTTTTAATACGTCTAAGATCTGTTAACTCTTGGAGGGATTGGTTGGTTAAGTTGATTGGAATTCTTTTCCCAAGACTACCCACCCAAAACTGGGCTTAATTAGAACAGTTGGCTAGTGTATCTTATTATATATAATATACCACGTGATGTTGTTGCCTCTTGTCATGTGCTCAGGCAAGTTATCAACTTTATCTGTTTGTCAACCAGTGGGTTGTGCATTGTGCCATGCATGTAAAGTGCAATATCATGAACAATAATGAGGTACACACTTCTGTATCAAGCCACTTTTGCCCTCACCAGCAATGCATGGCGGTATTGCAACTTACGCCCATGATTTTAATGTGTTCCACTCTGGAATTAGGGTTTCTTTTTATTTAAATTTCATTTGTTATTTGAGTGGTGTCTATGCATCTGCCACCTTTTCTATTATTGTCATAACGCGTTTTTGTATCTTCTGAAATCATTTCCAATATCAGATGTTTTCAGCTGCTTCAAACGTAACCGACAATCATCAAAATCATGAGGCACAGAAACATTGTATTCTTGTTGCTGCAAGCAATCCCCACCCTTTACCTACTCCTGTATATCGGCCTCCTGTTCCAGCTTCAGAGCACAAGGAGACTGGCGAAGTACAAACGGAAAATGGTCTTGCAGATGCTGAGACTGTTGCAAAATCGTTTGGTCAGGTGATAAGGGATACTTTTACAAGCTTTTCTGTTGTGTATCTAGAAATAATGTTTATATTGCTATTATGTTGATCTTTGCCGTTGTTCTTTCTGCAGTGTTTTGTCTCATTGTCAGTGATTTCACCTAAGCAACTACCAAAATTGAGAGAAATATATAATGCGGTAATGCTGTTGTACCATTGCAAACTATACAGTTCTTATTTCTAGTCAATAACATTCTTCTCTGATGTGAATTTACTGCAAATTCTTTGCACATATATAAGAATTAGATATAGTTTGCACTTTGCAATATCAGCCAATTTCAATATGGTGTGCCTGAACCACATTGGTACTGTTTAAGATTGATCGGAATATGGTTTATTTCATAGTTCTCCTTATTGGTTTGTACCAGTGTAGTGATCAATTTTCGGTACAGTACATACCAAATTGTACCTAGTTGTACCATGCTTTTGAAATAAAAGATACATGCTAATCATCCTGATTGGAGACACGTGCTAATATAGTATGTGGTTTAGTATGTATTTCCAAGTAAAAGATAATAATAATGATTAGCATGGGCCATCTTTTCTCTCTCTTTGTCTCTATTTTTCTGCACTCAATGCCTTGTGATGTTCGCCTCTCGCATGCTACTCCTTGGTTGCCACCATTGGCTTGGATGCTCGTCTTCACTATCTCCTATTATCCTCCTCCTCTCCCCTTTTTATGGTATCGTAGCTTGTATAGGTGTACCATGTGCCGTATGGTGGTATAAAATTGATCTAGCCAACAAATGGTACAAGCCTGATATTCAAGATTTTAAATCATGATTACTAAAATTTTCAGTATTTAATTAAAAAAATTAGTTACCTATAATTTTTTTCAATCTTACTTCTGCTTAGTTAAAAATATTTAGTTCTCCATAACTCAAGGTTAAGATTAATTTTATTTTGAACTTTCATTGATAAAACAATTTTATTAGTGAGTGGAATACACCATAGGGTTTATATTGTATATGACTAGTAAATTCATCTATTGCCAACGTGAGGAGGAGGGCTTAAACTTGATCCTTTATGTAATCTAATATAACAATAACAAAGCCGTAATATTCTAAATATTTGGGATCGTCTATATGGATCTTTAGTGGTCATTGAGTCTTGGAAAATGTCATATTCTTAGATAAACTAGGAGTCTAACAAAGTCTCTGCTATCTCTCTTCATACTATTACTAGGAAATATGTTATATCTTCTAATCACATCTATTTTTCTCCTTAGCACATGTCCGTGAGATTTACAATTAATCTCAAATTCCATAGACTCTCTTTGAATAAATTTTTTCTTTATTTATCTTTGCATTGCCTATACTTCACTTGTATATTAATTAGATAACAATCTGGGCTTTATGGCAGTTTATTGCTATTTTAAAACTATATATACATAACAATTTTTTAATATATTTAAGTTAATATCTTTGAAAAAAAAATGTCTTTGTAAGTTATTTTAAAATCATTTTAGATGAATTATTATCCATTATTATTATTATGTTCAGACAATTTTTTATCATTGATGTCAAAATTACAGTCTCTTTCTTTAGAGATATTCTATGAAATGTGCAAACATTATCCTTGGACTTTGTTGCCGGCAAGTTCACAACATGAAGTTGTCCTACTCTTCTTTTGCCTTTTTGGCTACTGGAAATAACTACTGACTCTGTCATCCCTGAAGTCAACCCTAATTTAAAAGTTTCAGCCAGTGGCAGTTTATCACTGTAGCTTAAAACAGCAAATGGCTGCCCATTTTCAAGCACTATCAGTGCTGTTCAGCTGCTGAAAACGTTAGCCATGTCCAGTGCACTTCTGACATACTGGCCTCTGAAAATTTTAGCCCTCTGTCTTGTGGTTCTTAGTTTATACTTTCTGTTTCCCACATACATATATGTATGGATGTACTGAAACATGCTTTCTCTTCTAATTTCTCAACCATAGGGTTTTGTTAGCTATTCAATGCTTCTAATGACCTGCAATAAAGATTTGCAATCAATTATTTATTTTTTCCACTTCAATTGAATAGGTTGTTTTATTCTTCTGCAGTTCTGTATACATTTTAAAAGCAATTTTTATATCACAATTGTTCAAGTTACTTTACTGTTCTCCAAGTTGTTACTCTCCATTCTCCAATTCTTTCGGTGGTTCTATTGCATATTGCCACCTTTTTAAGTCGTGCAACTCATGCTGTTTCCCTTATGTGTTATCTCATTTGACCTCTGTTTGCTGTTTTTCCATAAATCATCTTATATAAACTTCCGATGTTTTTTACAGTGGTTGGTCGATTAGAAAGCAATTGTTGTTTTGCAGGGAAAGAGAAATCCTCGTGCTTTAGATCCATCTGTGGATCATGTCAGAAATCCTCAGTATCTAGTGTTACTGTCTGAGAACTTTAAGGAGGCTTGTGCTGCTCTAAGCCGTCCTTCAATGCCAAACTTGGCACATAATCAGGGCATCTCAAATCAAGGAATTGTAAAGTTAGATGGGGCTTCTGTGGCTCCTATTTCAGGACCACCTGCAACTTCTAATCCTTCAGGTTATTTTAAATTGGATGATGTGTGACATTCAATGGATTTCACTATCTAATCAACTATT
The DNA here is from genome assembly GCA_001649415.1 of Musa itinerans. Lineage (NCBI taxonomy): Eukaryota > Viridiplantae > Streptophyta > Magnoliopsida > Zingiberales > Musaceae > Musa > Musa itinerans. Next base: position 192,346 of record LVTN01000379.1, read on the forward strand.
GCTAATTTGAAAAATTCTTTATTAGATACTTTATACAATCATGTTGGTTTGTGTTCTCCTGCAGCCTTAAGATAATCTTTTTTCTACAGGAGACAAAGTGTTACTACATTCTGTTTCTCTTGTATGAAATGTTGTGTTAGTAGACTGATTGTAACAAGAGAAGACAAGTAATGGTTGTCAAACAAAGTAGAAGTAAAATTTTGAGGGCAGAAAGATGAGATAATAGAATTTTTCATATAGCTTCCAGACATTCTTGCGTTCTGTTTGGTATCATTTTGTTAAAAAATTCAACATTTTTGGTTGTAACTTTTAATAAGGATTGGATAGTCAGTGTTGCAGGGACCAATTTTCTAAAATATAATCATTTCTTAAAGCAAGAAGTAAGATTTTTTCACTTCCACAAACTCTGGAAATTGTGGAAGTGGCAGGAGTTCAAGTTGCCAGACCTTTTCCTGCATCATGGCACTTTGCTTGTCATTAGCAAAGGCCTATTACTACTTTGAAAAACAGCTCTAATGTTTCAAAATACCATTATACATGGAGTTGAACTTTGCAGTTCAATCTGTGTTGTTCATCAATAATTCCACACCAACATGATATGCATACCTTATGTGGCCTTGTGAGACATACCATGCATGTGTTTTTGTATATGGATGAATTTTTGTCCTGCCTGTGTCTATAACTTTGAGCTAGAAATAACATCATGATCATCACCCTATGTTCCAATCGCTATGGGGTTGGTTTTGGACCGTAGGTTATCTTGAAGTTTAACACCCTTAGGTTAGTCCTATATTTGAAGTGGAAGATTTGAATTGGCTTACAAGGGCTTGATGAGTCTACTATGATTAACATGACATTTTAGATAAGTGATTTAGGCTTAACAAGGGCTGCTTATCCCATGTGAAGGTACCTCACTTGACTCAATTTAAGGCTCTCGGGCCTTGCGTCCCCTAGCCTGAGCACCTTGGTGAGCACTTTGGTGACTTGATTGGAATCATATTGAGCAATGGTAATGTGCTTTTTCATGTTGTTTGCGTCTTGTTGGACCATAGTCTGACTTATACCTCATTTAGAATATTTAAATTAGCTATTATGGAATGTTAACCATTTTGTGTTGTATCCTAGCTGAGCTAGTGGCAATCATTTTGTTAGGAGCCTGGTAACTGTGCATGGGAAAGTGACGTTACTTTCATATGATATAAGGGCACCCTCAATTGTTTCTAGTAGTAATATAAATAGTAGTAGTAAATTAGTAATAATATATTTATGTATGTATAGGTAAGCTCTTTAGGTAGCAAGCTTAAATTCAAGACAAATATTCATGGGACATCCATCCATACATTGTGTCACAGACTTAACTAGTTTTGCCTAAGTCGTGCGACACCCTTGCGTGTCCGTTTGCAAAAGGTCAGCCTCATCGAAACTTCTATGGTCCCTTAATGACCTATAAAAGAGAAGACGGGTTAGAGAAAACATTTAACTCAACATCCACAAGCAGTTATTTTAGTAAACACTTGATGGACAATGCAAGTTGCAAATGTAGATAGTAGATTTCACAAGCTTTGAACGGCCGCACGACAAAGAGTCCAAGGTGGTCCATCGCAGCCAAGAGTCCCCACAAGTACTCACATGACACTGTTGCGAAACAAGGTATCGAACTAGCTCTAGACACTATCCCAAAAGCCCATTTAGCCATGTGCCACCCGAGTAGCTCTTGAGTGCTGTGCTAGCTGACACTCCGCACCATTCTGAGCTAGAAAACCCCGTAAAATGGTTACTTGGATGGTCTGTTTTTGAACAGTTTTGCCTCTATAAGATAACTATATACAACCTGTGTTTACAAGCCTGAAACGACCATAAAAACCAATCAAAATGGGGTTGCTAAACCTATTGCAAGCTCTCTACATGCTGTGTAAAGCGTGAACAAAACTGAAAGACACAGACATACACATGTATTACATTGAACACCTTATTTATAGCTTTGTCCGTGATATTCTCCCCCACTTAGTCCTTCGACATCCTCGTTGAAGCCTTTGCGGACGCTGCATCTTCTCTCATTTGCTAAATCTTCAATCTTATGCTCTAGTTACAATGCCCTATTGGCTCCCGGCTGCACTCTACTATTGCTTTTGAGTAGTTGAATTTTGATCCACCATATGTTGTTTCAACTCGCTAATGATTTTGACTCTGGTGTGGGGTCGGTCGAGTTGTGCTGATCCTTGTTGGTTTATGCGGATCTTTCATATGAAGGAAAAGACCTATCTTGTTATGCGCCAATATCTTAAACGTCTCATGCCGCTTGAACTGGGTGGATGCTTGTTGGAACTTTAACGAGCATCGCCTTGCAAGTTTTTGGGGTCTTTTCTCCGTAAAATTTGTCTATCGATTCCTCTTCTACTTAGTTGCCACCTCCAAGTAGGTTCGCGTCACTTTCGCTTTTGATTGATATTCTGTTGGAAAATAAAGCGAGCGGTCTACTCTCGATAGCACCGATCATCTTTGGTGAGGATTTGATAACTGTTGTCTTCTACTAAGTTTCTTCGAAGGGTCTTTGAACCTGTGTAGAGCTTCTCTACTGGATAAATGAGAGAACTAGGTAACTCGGATTCGTTTATTCTCTTGAGTTGAGAAGGCAAAGGTTACTTGACTTCATTCGCCTCTTCAAGGGTTGTACTTCATGCATCAAGTTGGTTACTAGTCTTTGTTTGCTCTTTGCTCATACTTATAAAACTTTCTCCCCGACTTGGAGCAAGTGTCCAATAGTTTTGGTCGCCTTTGGGATTGTATCATTTTCTCCATCATCTCTACTGCTTACTCCTATAAGTAGAAAAGGTATAGCATCACATATGGCCTACTTCATTCCTTGGCCGAGCACTCATGCATCGACCCAAAGTTTTCCATTTTCGATTATTTTGATGAGAAGTCCATTGACACTGATATTACGAAGTTCCTTGGCCTCTGTCCTTCAATTTTGTCTTGGTACTTGGAGTTTGCCTTTGTATTCTCCACCTCATCGGCCCCTTTCACGGTTAAGCGCTCTCCCTCCATGAGAACAAGAGATCGATGACTCCACAAAAGTCCCACCTCTGCGATACCATGACATTGTCATGCTCATGGCTCTACTATCCGTTGCCTCGCATTTGCGTCTCTTTCTTCGCAATTAGTAGATTCGCCACTACAGCACTTTGGCACTCCTCCAAGTCCATCTTCATTCTAACCGGTGCTTGGTTTTGGGTAAGTGAGTCCTCTAGACTTGTCGTCACTTCCTCCCCCCTTTTGTTCACCTGCTTAAACATCTTTGTGTTCTCTGAGCAGTTCCTCCTGGTCGATGGAAAAATAGACTACAACTCTTATGCATGACCTTCACCATCATGTTGTAGGGCTTGTGCTGATTCTATTCTCCTTTGCTTTCTTAATAGCAATGTTTGTTTACTCGGCTTGTTCCTTTGACTTGCCGGACTCCCTTAAGCGAATATCAGCTCTAGAGTAGTTTAACTCTCCAGAACCTTTGTATGATGAACCCCCCCCCCTACCACCACCATGGAACTCACTGGTACTTGCACTCGGAATTTCCCCTCAGTGGTACACAATTCTCATATGTTGATGACCAAGGCTTTTATTTGATGCAAAATTCGATGCACGCGCGGAAGACTTACCTCTGCGGTACCATGACATTCACTCCTTGAATCCATAGCCATTCTTGTCGTCATGTTGTTCACCGAACTAGAGCTCATAATAGCTCCCGATCATACCTCCGTATGATCAAGCCCCTCGCCAGACTTCTCCCGTGTGTTGCATTGCCTCGAATTGTTCCACTACGATCCACTGCACCATGATGCCTCCTGATGACATCTCCATTACATTCTAATTTGTGTGATGAACTTGGATTACGATCTCTTCATGTATGACCTCTATCAACACATCGCAGGGTCTCCGCCACCTCTGATTATGTTTGCTCCTTTGGCAATCGACCTTCGTCCACCTACTCTCGGGTCACACCCAAACGAAGCACAGCTCTAAGATAGCCCGTCGCCTAGCAGCTCCCGAAGTCCATCGACTTTGTTAAAGTTGGTGCACCATTGTTGGAATCCTGGGCCTTTGCTCTCACCCCTAGCATAATCTTTGTTGCGCACCTCTTCCTTCACAGTAACTCAAATGGTAGTACTGTAGCATATTCTTCAAGAGTAGTTGCCTCTATGTCCTCTTGCCCCATTCTAAGGCCTTTTGACGCTAACTTTGCTTCGCAAGAAGAGTCGTCTTAGTTCCTTCGTCAAATGCTTCGTTGAGATAAGGTGCATGTGCCTCGAAGATCTCTTCGACTTTTGACACCATGCAGGTTGAGTCTGCTCCATCAAAATAAGGGACTCATTGAACGACATGATCCTGCTCTTTCCTCTGCAAGAGTTCATATCCTTGATTTTTGTCCAAGGAAAGCTTCGTGCCCTCGTTCCATGTTTCGTCTTCTATGTTGACTCTCTTCATGCCACTTGGGCACTTCACTAAGTAACTCTGCTTCTCAATTTGCATTGAGTTGATGGTGGCTCTCGCGCTCACCATTCCATGGGTCAGTCCTCTATTGGATCCGATATCCACATTGACTCTACATGTCCTTTCGTTTGGTGTTGCCTTGGATCACTTCCCACTTGATCTCGTAATGTGTCTACCAACACATTACCTCATGCGAGATCGTGCGATGATTTCTTGTCGCTCGCTCAGTCGATTGAGCTTTGTTGAGTTGTTGTCTTGAGGTACCCCTCCTCAACATATGTGGTCCATTGCACATGATTCTCCCTCTGGAGAACCGAGACTTATCTCTCTTGGATATCTATCCTATTGGAGCAACTTCTCTCTTTGCATCGTTCCCTTTGGAAGTTTCGAAGGCTACTATCCCCTTGGAGTATTCTGCCTTGCTGAACAAATTGTATACATTTCTGTCCCCACGAATGCACTTTGCTAGATTACGACTCTTCGCCCATAGAGCTCTTGCTATGCCTTTCAAGGCCTAGCAACATGTTGAACTTACTGCACACTTCAACCTCCTACGAACGTATCCTTTCATACCGAAGAAAAACTTTCAATGCTCCATGGCGTCGAGTTTCGGTCGCCTTGAGATGGTCATGAACAGTCCATCATCCATATACAAGCTTTTGCATCAGTATCGAATTATTTGAGTTAGCAATTTCTCTCACCAGTATGCGTTTTGCACAACTTTTTCGGTCGCTGAGCAACCCATCCCACCTTGCATAGTCTCATCTTTTGACAAGCACTTTGCTTGCCTTAATCACTATCAAGTTTGGTTGCTAACGTTGAGCAGTAGCTCGAACTCAACCATCCTAATCTTTGTGCGCTGCACGTTCTTCCTAGTTCGCTTGTCCTCGTGGTGCCTCTCGCGTGAAAGGTAGGCTATTCCTCTAAATGCTAATCTCGGATGCCCGCTCCTTTAAACAACTCCTTTTCCTACATCTCAACGTTTGTTTCCCCCAAATGGTCGGGCGTGTTGGCTGCCCTCAACGAGCCCCTCTAGATCCCTCGCATTTGGATGCCAATTGTTTCTAAGTGCGTTTGTCCTGCTTTGATACCATCTGTCATAGGCTTAGCTGGTTTTGCCTTTGTCATGCGGCACACTTGCGTATTCGTCCGTAACGGGTCAACGTCCCTAAAACCTCTTATGGTCCCTTAAGGACTTACAAAAGAGAAGACGAGTTAAATAAATCGTTTAACTCAGGATTCACAAGCAGTCATTTCCGCAAACACTTGATAGGCAACACAAATTACAAACGTAGACTTTGTAAGCTCTGAACGGTCGCATGACAAAGAGTCCAAGGTAGCCCGCCGCGACAAAAAATCATCACAAGTGCCCACATGACACTACTGCGGAACAAGGCAGCAAACCAGTCCTAGACACTACCCTAAGGGCCCATCCAGCCATATGCCACTTATGTAGCTCTTGGGTGCTATGCTGGCAGACACTCCACACCATTCTATGGTGCTAGAAAACCCTCAAAATGACTGTTTGGATGGCCTGTTTCTGGACAGTTTTGCCTCTGCGTGATGATTGCATACAACCTATGTTTACAAGCTTAAAACGATCACAAAAGCCAACCAAAATGGGTTTGTCAAATCTATTGTAAGCCCTCTACATGTTGTGCAAAGCATGAATAAAATCGAAAGACACGAACATACATGAGCATTACATCGAATACTCTGTAACTTTGTCTGTGACAATTGGTTACACCGCTTTTAGCTGAAATGCATGAAGGTTAAAAAATTATTTTAAGATATGAAATAATTGTTGGATTGTTGGTTAATATGAACTAAGAAATGATGATAAGCTTTGATAATGTCTTGTTCTTAAAGAGTAAAATCAAGAGATAGCACCAATCTCTGTATGTGCATCATTATCCTATTGTTTTCTTTATTTATCCTTAACCATATAGATTTTCCAGTTGAGCTTTATGATAACTTGCATGTTATGTTTGTTATATCTTGCAAAAGCTCAACTGTGTAGGAATACAGTTACACGTTGATCACTATTTCATTTTAGAAAAAAGGTTAAAATTGTTAAAATTTTTGTTCTTAATTAGTTAATTTATTGTCAATCTAGTTATGGCTGACATTTTGTCTATTCTTTTCATAGTTAATGGGTCAATGATGAACCGCCAACCAATAACTGTCGGAAATATCCCCACAGCAACTGTAAAAGTGGTAGGAGTCTTGAGTAGTTCCATGGTTGAAGCTCTTTCAGGATATGACGTTTCTTACTTAATGAAGTGTTACCATTATTATCTTGCAGGAGCCAACAACTGTTTCTCCCATGGTATCTGGACCTGCTTTTTCGCATCTACCATCAGTTGCTAATGTTGCGTCTCAAGGAATATCCAGTCTACAAAATTCTTCACCATCTAGTTCTCAGGAAATGAATGCTAGTATTGACACCACACAGGAGATTAAACCATTAGTGAATCCTATATCACAATCATCACGTCCTGCAGTTCCAGCTCCAGCAAATGTTAGCATTCTAAATAATCTTTCCCTACATCGCCAAGTGATGACCTCTGCCTCTATAGCAGGAGGGAGCTCTATTGGACTTCCAACAATGGGTGGAACACCTATGGCAGTGCACATGTCAAATATGATATCTAGTGGAATGTCATCATCTGCTTTATCAGGCATTTCTTCAGTCCCTGTATCGGGGGCACTGATGACTACATCGCAAGTTGCACAAAATACAACACTTGGTTCACTCGCATCGGCTACTTCAAATTTATCTGGAAACTCAAACATTGGCATTTCATCAACACTGAATAATCTTCAGGGAAATATACCAGTAGGTCAGTCAGTGTCTAATGTTGGACAGGGAACTTTGGGCTCAGGTGCACAGATTGGCCAAGGTGGAATGACCATAAACCAAAACATGATGAACAATCTTGTTCCCAGTGGTGTCTCCTCTGGACCTGGAACCATGATTCCAACACCAGGAATGACTCAACAATCTGGGGTACATTCTCTTGGAGTCGCCAATAATTCTGCAATTAACATGTCATTGACACAACATGCCCCTAGTATTCAACAATCCCAGTCCAAATATCTTAAAATTTGGGAGGTATGCTTTTTCTAGTCCTTCCATTGATTAATAATATGCTGGAAAATTGGATAGCATCTGTAGCAAGTTAAGTCATAGGAGCATTTTGGAGGCAAATGGCTAAGTCGTGGAAAATTTTGTTCCTGTGGAACTTTATATATTTTAAGTTAACCAGTTGATGGCATATGTTTTTGTAATTTTTTCTCGTTTGAAGTTTACATGTGTTGAAAATGAAGTGTCACAGTCAAACATTTTATTTTTGATCATGTATACTGTTAGGTATTGTGGTCCAATATGTCAAAAAAAAAATGTAAATTATGGCATGTGATGGCATTATATATGTGCGTTACTAGTTTTTGCAAGGTGTCATGAACTTTTATCACATTGTGCTTTCCTTTTGTTCAACTTTCTTGGTACTATAGCCAAATAATTCGTGTATTCGTTGATGCTTAAGTTAAGCTACACTTTAAACACAAAATTATCATCTTAATTGTTACTTGTGTTCAAAGTTTGCTGTCAATCTTGTATGTTGTCATTAATATGTTACTATATGGATTGACATATTTCTGAATCTAGATTTGTTTTGATTTGCTTAGGGATCATTGTCTGGACAGAGACAAGGGCAACCTGTCTTTATTTGTAAACTTGAAGTAAGTTTTTGGGTTCACTTTCTAATTCAGAACTATTATTTGCAACACTTTCATTCTAACCATGGTTTTTGACACTCCGGTATACTAACTACACTAGCCATACCATATCGGTTTGATACCCTAATGGTATACGGGTCTACTGACTGTATGAACTGGTTTTGACATATAAAATGATGTTTAAGTATTTATTTTCTTATTGTTGTGCAGTGTGGTGCTGTACCATACTGATTGGCTTGTACATATCTAATAATATTCTGATACAGGTAGCAGTCTGGGTTTTTTATGACTTTGCTTGCAATTAAGTTGTTCTAGATGAATAATATTAAGTCAAGTTGCTGGAGGATTAGTTACTGCTTAAAGTATAATTTGCTGAAAAAATTTAAAAAGGTGATGATTATTTTTTTTAGCTACATATGGCTTTGTTGATTTTTAATATTTTTCTTATTTGTGTGCTTAGGGTATTGCATACCAACTTGTGCATGTCAGTCTGATAAAATTCTGGTGTGGGTACTGGCCAGTATTAAAAAACTCTCTTGTAATTGTTGTAAACTTGTATTAAACAAATAGTAATCCAGTTAAATAACTGGAGGCTCAGTTAATGCCAAAGCTACTGTTTGCAGTTACCTTTTAAATGGTGATGAGACTTCGTTTACAGCTACATATGGCTTAATCTTTTGCCTTCTCTATTTATTGTGTTTTGCTGGTAAAGAAACTACATAATTCAGGATAGTAGGCAATCCAACTTTAGTTTTGTTTCTTTTTAGTTGAGTCTTAACTTATAGGATCAATTAAAGTTTCATCAGGACCTGAGATTCAAGTTGGCATAATAAATTTTTATGTATTTTCAGTGAAATCTTTTGCTATTACTTGTCATTTATTTATTGTTTCTGACATTGTTAGGGTCTTATGATTACCTATGTGGTCTTGATTATGGATTCAAGTATCACAATATGCCAATGTACCATATTGGTGAAATATACCAACCTTTGTATTTTGTTTTTAGTGATATGCTGTGATAACTCTATGGGACAAACATATGTCGTACAAGATCCTGTGATGTACACAAGGTTGAACAAAGTATGATCACATATGACATAGCCACAGGAAGACATAATTCAAATACAAGGTGTGGATGTTATCGCATCAAATTCTCCTATCAGAGTGCATAAATTAAAAATATCTAACTAATCACATAGATACATTGAGTTCTGACATGATACATTTTGACTTGACAGTAGAGGCACCATACATGTGATAGGATACATGCTACATCATAGAGGTTGTGCATATTAGGATGCCTTGGACACCTATTTGCCTATATATGGTATGCCCTTGGCATCATGTCATGTTGAAATTGCAAGCTTTATGAAAAATTATACTGGTTTTACATGAATTAACTTGGTTGTGTAATTAGTTGGGTTATACATAAAATAACATGACATCATTTGTCTAGTGAATACCAGTACACCAGAATATATTACTCAGAAAACAAAAAAGAAGAGGAGAGAAAGAAAAGGGGAAAATGAGGAAGAGGATAAGATTAGTTTTTTCTTGTCCTTTTCATTTGGTACCACATCCCAGCTATGATTGAGTTCAAACCTCCATTTGCAGCATGTTCTTTAGAGGTTTGGATGACAAGCATGCCCTACACCCCATGTTTGGTACCTTTTAGCGTTTTAAGGTGGCCACTGTTTAATACTTTGGTTGTAATAATGAGGTTTTGGGATTTTTATATTTCAGTTGAATCTTTAACTGGTCATATCCAGTTGAGGCTCAAACAGGACAAAGCATGTCAAACTCTATATTCTATATGGCTAAAAGATCTGAAAAGTAGATTTTTCATTGGTCCATAGTGTATTAATAGTACCATCTGACTGTGCCATGTTATTTTATTATAAAAAGCAAGTGTTTGGAATTAATTCATTACGAACCTTTTCATGCAGTTTTTGTATGTGCATCAACCTTTTTATATGTCTAGTTGGTTGCATATTGATTGTTGTGTAATTTGTACATTCCAGGGATATAGGAGTCAATCAGCCTCAGACTCGTAAGTTCTATGAGCTTTCTTTTGCTTTTTGCCGTTTTAGATAGGAAGCTCTTGTTGATGGATCTCAACTTTGACCCGGTTATATATTCTTGCCAAGCTAATTAGTTTTTTGCCGGCAACATGATTAGAGATGAAAGAGTCTTGAATGATATCTGCCCAATTCATTTTTTTATCTGATTTGAGAAGAATATGGTTGCATAAATGTTTCTCTTGCATGCTCATAGTTGTTTTAAGATTTAGGTATCTTGTATCTTCCAAATAAGGATGGGAATATGGTTTTAGTTCTTTATGCATTCAGATTGCTAAATGTATCTCAAAGTACTTAATTTACATATTTTAATCTAAGAGATGCCCTTTCTGCTTGTAGAATATTATTGCATTTTCTTTTATTTCAATTTTTTTGTATTTCTTTATGTTTGTCATCATCAAGAAATTCCGCTGATAGGAGTTAGTAAGTACCTTCTACAGTGATATATTTGATATATGTAAATTTACATCCAAATCCACCATAAATCCAATTCAAATACATATCTGCATCCATGACAAACAGATATGGTTGCAAATCTGATGTTTGTTTAGTCTCTGCATTCAAATTTGTATATGCTGACAAAAAGTGGATTGTAGAATCTAAGAGGAGTACATACACATTTATATGGACAAAATAGATTGTAATAGTATCTAAACTTTTGATGCTAGGTTGTGTGTGCATACATGCACATTCTGTGTTACTATCTACCATCAAAGTCTAAACTCCTTGGTTCCTTCAAATAACTGATGAGAATGTTTTTATGATGCTTATATTAGCACAGGTTATATAATTAATTCTTAGACAGTTTCTTTCTTGAATTAAAATGAAACTTGAAATGCATACTGTGGTGGTGTATTTATGTTCTTGAATCTAGTTATGGCAAATGTTAAGTGCTGATGTTTTATGAATTCTAATGATATGATTTCATGGCATAAAATACATGTTAGTCTAACATTGCTTCTGTCCAATTACAGGCTAGCAGCAGATTGGCCATTGACGATGCAAATTGTCCGTCTCATTGCCCAAGAGCATATGAATAACAAGTCATATCTCAACTTTCTGCATTTATTAAACATCATAATGTTTCTTGATAAAAAGTCTTCCATGGTTTTCATGTTGGTAGATTAAACTTCATGTTTTCTTGTTTCACTTCCAACACAGGCAATATGTTGGTAAGGCAGACTTTTTGGTATTTCGAACACTAAATCAGCATGGATTTCTTGGGCAGCTGCAAGAAAAGAAACTTGTAAGTCATGGACTAATACACTTTTAATCTTCTCATGTAAATTAGCATGGACCTCTTCAGTGTTATATATTTTTACATCAATCATCCGGAGTATAGTGGATGCCTCTTTCCCTTACTGAAGGTTCATGGTCAAAATGTATTTGTAGCTAACTTTTTCTCATAAGTGAAGATTTATTTTTGTGGTATGGAAGCATGCTGATCTGTTTATGCACAGTATGTACCATGCAACAAGAAAATAATTCAAAATTTTGTTTCTATGGAGAAATGCTCCCTACTCTTCTAATTGGTACTTGGTAGTGGGGTTTTAAATTTTGCTTAGACTGGTATGCATTGCGTGGTATTTAAGACTGGTATGCATTGGAGGCAGAACATGGACTAGTGCTTTTTGCATGATCCGAATCGTAAGGAGATTACGATTTAATAACCTATAGAAACAGGTTCCAGGTTGATATTTTTTTAGTTAAAGGGCAACTTTAGGTTTTCTAATACCCTTACCCGCCTCCACCACCCCTTCCTTCTCTCTCTCTCATCTTGGCAGATCCTTGCCTCGTGTTGCCCACTGCCGCTGGACCGGTGGTAATGCTCAGCCTCATCTTCCTCGTCTGCCCTTCACTATGCTGATCTATATGCTGTTACTGTGTTGGTATGTATTGGACCATAACAGCCCGGTCAAGGGATATGGGTATGGTTACTGAAATTTTAAACCTTTTGGCATATCTTGACATGACACCTATTATTCCATTCTGTGTTACATGGGGAAATTTCTCAACCAATTAATTAGATCCTTATGTAACCTGGTGGTCTGCTGTATTTCTGATATCCAACTTAGGACTTCAGTCTATTTGCCTCACCATCTCAACCTTCACTTCTCAAACTTACTCTCGAGCATTCAATTTGCTAAATTTACCATCATGCTTTCTTCTTGCCAAGTTGCTGTTGATTGGATGTGACCAATATCCCTTTTTGTAGAACTTCAATTAAACATTATCATACTCAAAGCTCCAATCATATCTCTGCAATGTGGTTCATTTCAAGTCAATTTTAAGAGAACTCGTAATAGGTTTGTGGCACTTGGTACACTAAATGATTTCTTTGTTGTAAACTTCACTAAGGAGGCAGTATGCGGCCTTCCTATGGACCTCTTATCAAGCACAGGTCCTACATTGATATTTCCTTTTTCATCTTATGCTTAGCAAGGAAACTTATGGTTGCCTCGAAGTAGTTCCTGTCTTTGATGTTTGTTTTTAAAGAAGTATGTTAGATCTTTTGCATCGCTGTTGGATCATAATAGATTAACTGGACCTTTTGGACCAGTAGAGACACATATCTTAAGCATTAGATTCTCTGACAGGTCGTGTGTTTTTTCTAGGCATATGATCTATTCATAGGAACTGTTCCTTCCCAAAATGCATATCGTATTGCTGATGTTAGTTTGGGAGCTTCTCATTCCAATCTTTTGTTTGAATCCTTGTGCATCCTAATTTTGTGGTATTTAGTTCACTATCTTGGGAGTTTCATGCATTAGACGTACCTGACAGATCATTAGTTAATTATTGATATTTGCCTCAAAAAGAACTACTTAACCATGATAGCTGACCTTGTCAGGGGTGCAAATTAAACTTTGTTTAGATACTCATTAAATCCTTTACAGTAAAACCATATCTGTTTATTAATAATTATTATTCCAAAAAATTACAGTAAGTGGTTAGGGAATTTAATTAGGTTTTGAGCATGATTCTTTTTAGAACTATCATAATTGGGGAAAAGAAAAAGGTTGGACCCGTAGATTGGTATTTATCGGTCTGATCAAGAACCATCACCTCGGTCACCTGGACTACTTTAAAACTGTGGTTCTTTAATTTTTAATTATCTCCAGCCTGCTGTTGACAACCATAGCAGCTGTCAAAACAGATGGCCTCCCCAGCCCCCTCTCCTCCTTTCTCTCTTTTCCTCCTCCTCCTCCCCTCTTCTTTCCTTCTTTCTCTGTGGTCCATACTGACCAGTTACACCGTTGTGTATTGGACCTGTACTGGTCCGGTGATGGTTTGGATAGAACTTGATTTGCTTGTTGTCATTAGTTGATGTGGATGCAAAATAAGTTTGCTCAATCTATAATGGTTTAGCCATATGGATATATTAGAAATTCAAGCAACTAAATATGGAGATCTTCTTCTACTACTGTTTATCACGTACTATGACAGATCCAGTTAACTATCTGAATAAGTGTGTCAAAACTAATGTCCTATGTGATAAACTTTGCAGTGTGCAGTCATCCAGTTACCTTCACAAACATTGCTTCTCTCTGTCTCAGACAAAGCTGGCCGTCTAATTGGCATGCTGTTCCCTGGGGTACATTCCATGATTTTGTAGACAGTGTTATGGTTGCTATACTCTGTATATGTAGTTCTACTACTAAGATCATTTCTTTTTTTTCCAGGATATGGTAGTATTCAAGCCGCAAGTCTCTAGTCAACAGCAACAGCTTCAGCAGCATCAACAACAACAACTTCAGCAGCAACAGCAGCAGCTTCAGCAGCAACAGCAGCAGCAGCTTCAACAGCAACAGCTTCAGCAGCAACAGCTTCAGCCACAGTCGCAATCACATTCGCTTCTCCAACAGCAGGCACAACAGCATCAGCATATGCAACCACAGCAGTTGCAGCAGCAATCGCAGCCCCAGCAGCAGCAGCAGCAACAACAACAACAACAGCAGCAAATGGTTGGCACGGGAATGGGTCAGACATTTATCCAAGGGCATGGCAGGTCTCAAATTATGACGCAGGGCAAGTTATCCCAAGCAGGGCCAACCAATATGCCTGGAGGGGCATTTTTACCTTAAAACACATGAATATTTATCTTCATACTTTAATTGTCAGGTCTGCTTTGTTTCTCTGTGTAAGACGACGACGATGATTGTATCACGACTTACCACACTAACTTCTTTTAAATGTAGAACTCATCGTATGTTCAATGTGTATACATAAAGACACCACGACTGTGGAGACATGAACCCAAGCAATCAGATAATTCTCATCAACTGGAGTTTAAAATATTCTCTTTCTTCCTTTGCTGCCTGGTACATTCGTCCATCACCTTCAACATCCATGTCTTATCATAGTTTCCAGAACCAGAAGGTAGAAAGAGACCTAAATAGATATCATGTTTCAGATATTACAGCTTCTTGGTTGTTCTCAACCAAAAAATATTCTTAAAGATGTTTGTGTCAGTTGCACATTTGTGTCTATTAAAGCATCAGTTGGGCATTTCAGTTTGTCGAATTGGTATTTCTAAATGTTTTTGTTGAGACATCTGACTCGGAGTTGGGATAAGTTTTTAATGCACAGCATTTGATGTAATGAAAATTTATTTTAATTATAAAAATTAATGTTTTTAGATGGTATAATCTATCATGCATTGGTTTTTTTTTTTTTTTTTTTTTTTGGCATCTGGCGTACATTTGAATTCGCATAATCACTCACATAAACGAACAATCTCATCGACGACATCGTTCAATAACAATATTCCCCTAAGAGGTTGTATTAGTGTTGGATATTTTCTTTGCCCTCAAATGCTTTCTATTTAAAGTACCAACGCTATGGATGTTTATTGTCCAAATTCTCTATCGCACTATGTGTGCAAAAATAAATTAGCTTTTATTTTACTTCACAGAAAGCTGAAGTAAAAAGGAAGCGAAGAATATTTAGGATTCTTGAGATTTCAGTCCATGGATGATGTTGTTGGAAATAGTAGTGTTCATAATTAATGCTAAAAAAATATAGTTATGGCTTAACAATAGAATCCAAAATTTTCCATTATTTAATGCAAACTTCCCCATCATCTTCGTTGCTTAATTTTTGGTAGTAATGAACAAAGATTGCTTTAGGATCACTACCACCACATGCAACCATGAACTGGTTCTAATGTTATCAGCCAGTGATGGAAAGTTTTGCAGCATAAAATAGATTCATTGGATAAGTACATGTCACCAACTTGGCATAAAATGCAACAGTTCCTAATCAGAATACAAACCATTACAGGTTTCAAGCAGATCATCTCATGAAGAATTCAGAATCTGGACAAGAATAATTTGTCTCTGGCAGTATTGTAACAGAGATAACTTTAGGGTCAATCCATCCACATGAACCATGACCCAATTTTAATGTCATCAACCACTGATGGAAATTTCTGCAGCATAAAAAAGATGTATTGCACAAGTTCTTAGGTAACTCTTCTGATGCCAGTGAGGAAGCTTCTTGTCCAAGAAAAATATCCTTATCCTACACCAGATTTTGAACATAAATCCACCCACTCCCAGTTACTGTGACTGATGATTCAATCACATGACCAAACAATTGGTAGCTTGAATGCATCACGTTGGTGCTCATTGCTGTCTTTACTCTGGAAATCAGGTAGTATCTTTAAAGTTTGGCATGAGTTTTACTTCCACTTTTGTGAACTGAGAGTTCTGAAGTAGGAAGCCATGTTCATGTACAGCCAGTTGAACTCCATCCACCATAACTTTTTATGTGCAAATCAAGCATCCTCACCTTTATTTTGGCATAAAGGTCTAAACTTTTCTTCGTCTAGCAGAATCGGCGCAATTTAATTCATCATTGCTTTTATTTGCAAATCATGTCTCCAAAAAGTTTTCGACATAATGGCCTAGGATTTCCTTCTTCCACTTTCTTTAAACCTAGCCAAGTTCTTCCAGAATCAGTTCAATTTAAATCAGCATTGCATTTATTTGTAAATCATGTATCCTAAAAGTTATTGACATAATGGCCAAGTTCTTGCAGAATCAGCTCAACATGAATCATCATAGCTTTTATTTGCAGATCATGTAAATTCTTGCATAATCAGCTCAACATGAATCATCATAGCTTTTATTTGCAGATCATGTATCCTAGAAGTTACTGACATAATGGCCTAAGCTGCTTTTTTTCTTTCACTTTTCTTTAAACTTGTTCAAACAAGTTTCTCTGACTACCAAGCCAAGTTCTTGCACAACAGGCAATCAAGTGTCAGATAAAATTTGCCATATGTCCCTGCCTTTCTTCTCACTTCTCCATTGCTATCCTACCCAGGGTTGTGCCACCTACAAGTATATGCACATCACTTGACAAACATATTAGTCACATGTATTCAACGAAGTTATGCCGCTCGTTTTCCATGTCAGAGGATGCAGCTTACATCTGATAGAGGAGGATCAACTTCCACCATAACCACCTTGATCGATGACATTGAGGCTTTTGGACCAAATTTTAGTCCCATCTTAGAAAAGTTGGTTTGTTGGCATGTTTTCTTGATGTAAAAATCATAACAGAAGTTTGGTGACATTGGGACCGGGCATTTGGAAAGGTTGAACAATGAATGAGATAATGTAGGAATCGAGAAGCAGGTTGGTGGTGAAGAGGCAATCAGAATGAAAAGTACTTGAACTGTGTGAAGTAGATAAATAGCTTCACTCTACAGAGGCTTCTCACAGCTACAGAGATGGAAAACTATAGCAAGCTTTGTTCCCCAAAGGTTAAGCTGAGCAATTTACTTGGTTCTTCATCAGAGTCTAAACTTACCGTTATGATTACTCTTTTGTTTGGTTGATACTAATTATCTGCTGTCTCATCTGCTTCTGAAGAACTCCAAGCATGCACACATCTCGGTCAGCAAGCATGGGGCAAGAAACAGCCAAACTCAGCCCTTTAATCTCCACACCGAGGTAGTATCATTGATTAGTTCACAGTAAAATCATTAGGGTGGTTAAGATTAATCTCTACATTAATGTTAATCTCAGTGATTAAGAGTGTTTTTTTTTCCTTCAAAAAAATAAAATGAAATTTTCAAGGATCGGTAAACGTTCTTCGATTCCTCTGCTCCTCTTGAAGCTTTCAAGCGATTGAATGATCTTCATCATGAGCATTTATTTTGAAGAACAACATAAAAAAGTAGTTGTTTTTTATGATGATTTGTATGTTAAATATCGGTGCCGATATACTTGGAAACACATTTTTTTCCTGTGTGTTCCTAAAACATGAAAAGAGAGTGAGACAGTAAAAAAAGGGATTTTGTTTGGTAGAAAGAAGCATGTTGAGATTATTTGAAGATATTAATCTTCTTTAATTGTTTGCTATCATTCTCCATATAAAATGAGAGGAACCATGTAAAGTGTTGAGCTTAGTTCATAGTCTCATGTAGTCTAATTGCAGAAAGAACTTAATCTAATGCATCTTGTTCTCCACATAGCAACGAGGACAGAAGAAGGAACGGGCATTTGTGAAGAGAGTGCAAGAAATGGCTGCTGAAGAAGCCAAGCGCCGGATTCCTGTTGCACAAGGATTGCCATGGACAACAGACAAACCTCAGGTATCCTCCCTCCATAGATCATCTCTGTGCTATTCTTGAAGAAATCTATGGTGACACACTGTTTGATCTACAGAGTCTATCAAAACCTCCAGTAAAGGAGCAGACAAAGCCTGTTAATATCAAGCTTCATACCGAGCAAAGAGCAGCTCGGCGTGCTGGATATAATTATCTGGTAAATCCTTGTCCACTCCACCAAGAATTTTGAAGAAAACATGCAGTATAGTTGGCTTAGTTCTTCTCTGAGATCTTCTGACCGGTTAGAACACAAGTTGTGTGCAGGTTGCAAGCAAGATTAATTCCTTGGAGATCCTTCGCAGGTTTGAAGAGAAAATTATGAAGGTATATAATTCACAAAATTGGAGATCATGTTTTAAATACTGGCTTGATACTGGTTTCGATAATCTATACTAAGCCGTACACCGAGTTGCACCACTCAGTATTACCAAAAAATGAAAAGAAAATAAAACGATATAACCGAGTGCTACCAAGCTTAGTATTTGTATTTTGAATCATGGTTGTGCTATTGGAGTAATGAGAATTTGCAGGTTATCGAACAAGAGGAGATTAAAAATATGAGGAAGGATATGGTGCCGAAAGCTCAATTGATGCCCTTTTTCGACAGGCCATTCTTTCCACAAAGGTAATGACAGAAGGAATGAATTTATGCATGATGTAGTCCTTATGTCCGAGAAATGAGTATCTAAATGTAATCTTGCTACGATTGCTAAATTGTTAGTATGAATACATACATCTGCAATCATAGCTTCTGCAAACAATTTCAATTTTCTTTCTCTAGTGAGGGGCAAACAACAGTTTGCCGCTTGTAACACCTGATTAAGAGTTACTGAAGGCAACTATTCCAGAATGTTCTCATCTAGAATTTGAAATATGCTTCAAAAACTTAATGGAGATTAAACTATTCTGCTGTTGGCAATCCAGAAAGACTTTCAGAATTGCTTTCAAGTCCTTCATATATATCTTACAGTCTGAGATAGATTGCAAAGGATTGAGCTGAGATTTGTTCAGATGAGTCTCTTCTGCTGTCGATGATCAATAATGAATTTCATAATTATCTTCAAAAACTTCAATTCTTTAACAATCTAAGACAGATTGCAAAGAATTGAGCCAAGATTTATTCTGTGAGATCAATATGTTTCCGGTTTACTATTATCAGAATTTTTTACTTGTATGAGTTTCTGAACATGCAAGGAAGAAAACCACTGATGAAAGCGATTTTGTTGATTTCCTTGATTACTTATTTCTAACTTATATTTGCACTTGGCAGGTCAACAAGACCTCTAACGGTCCCGAGGGAGCCTTGTTTTCATCTTATAAAGCAAAAATGCAGCATCAGTGACCAACCTTACAAGTTTCACAAGTACTTCAACCACAGTATGAAGTCTGTCTAGTAATTGTTGGGATGAGTTCACTAATCTTATCAAATATGTAATGTACAAAGTTTATGTAACTTTTCCTTCGATTATGGAGTCGAAAGAAGAGCATATATCATTCCAAGCAAAAAGTGTTCAAGGAAATGTAGTAGACCACTTCTCGGTCTTGTGATTTCATTTGCATGAACAATCAACTTATATATTTCGCCTAATCTGCGAAAGATTATTTTTCAGAAACAAGGATTTTGCAAATGCGAAAAAGTGCAAGCAATATTTAGAGCTCAGATAGCTTGATCCAATGTTTTGAAACAACTTAATTTCTCATGATATCTAAGTTGCTTAAGCAATTTCCAAGAAGAAGTTCTCCATTTCCTTTTATCAAATTACATATTTTATCATTTTCTTATTTCTTTACAACTTTTTCATTTCAAACTCTACATTTTTGCTATGTTACAGTTTTAAACTCCCGTTACTCCAAGGAACATCTAGCTCTGTTTCTCTGAATGGTTAGGTTTAAAGATCAGATGTAATAATTCTGAAGAACTCATAGGGAGAGATGTCTTTTATCAAAAAAAAAAAAAAACAAAAAACAAAAGGATGGCTGGAAGTATAATCTTCCAAAATAAAGTTTCCAGACGTAAATTCTCTTCTTTTCTCTGGTTTCACCAAAATGTGTTTCTTTTCTAATCAAAAAGACATTTTCCCTCATTGTATAGACATCAAACGACAAATGCAAACCTCTTAACATCCGAATTTTTTTGGGATTGATACGGACCACGGTACCTATACCGGAGGGGGTACCATCCATGAGTCCGATATAGAGTTGATTCGATACCACTGGCTACAAATCAGTATCGGCTCTGCGCAATGCAGTTTCTTTTTTTTTTTAATTTTTTTCAAAGCTTAGTATATAGCGGTGTTACCGAGTGTCAATACACCAGCATGACCGATACATGAAACTACTAATATTGGCCAGTATTAATCATTTATTCCTTTTGAACATGGCTAAGGAATTCCATCAGTACATGGAATCTTCAATGAGTTCATGACTTCATATCCTGAAGCAAATGGCAAGATCATTTGGACTTCTTTGCCTTGACAGGGCCTCTTGGGATCTTGCCAAGAATCCCGGAGTCTAACTTGTGGTAGAATCTCTTCAGATCTTCACTCCCTCTCATTGCTAGATGATCGACTTCATCCTCGTACCGCTCATACAAAGCCGGCAACGCAAGAACGCACAGAAGACCTGCACATATCGATGCCCACACTGTTAAGAGATCGGCTTCTCATCATTGCAATTCTTACCTCTTCGGTTCTTCTGAGTGTAGGATCAGTGCAACGCTTACCAAGATAAGCCAGTGTCAAAGAGCTGCAGTAGCTTCCAATTACAGATACAACCCAAAGTGAAGCAATCGCCTGAGGAAGAAGAAGAACATGAGCATGTTGCATCGAGCAGAGTGGAGTGAAGAGTTCATGTACCGAGAGAAATAGCTTGAGATCTTTGCCATCTGCGATGCCAAGGAGGATGGAAGTGAGTCGACTCAGTTTGGCGTGCAAGAAGAAAGCGAGTCCTCTGATGGCTTCCTCTGATAGAACGAGTTCGGGCATCCTCCGAGCATCTCTGCAACACGATGATGAGACCGACCGACTGCTTGAGCGAGAAGAAGAAGTAACAGAAGACAGACTACCACTTCAACGAGACGAGATTACCGATGCACAAGAGCTTCAAGATTAGACCAGATGAAGAGCACAAGCATGGCCACGATGGAGATGTGGCACATCAAAGAGAGGAAATGGTACTCCAGCACCTCGAAGAGGAACCATACGAAGGTGGCGCCGGCGACGATTCCTGCCGATAAGTGCTTGTTCCTCCACAGCAAGACGTCAGCAACTACGAGACCATGAATTTGCTTTAGATTAGCAATGCAATGCAATGCTGCATCGATATCGATCCAGAGACACACGATGCACACCTTTTCCTCCACCCAGGCGATCATGGAGGGGCCTCCGGCGGTGGAAGTGGCTTCCGGTGGAGGGCTTTGGCTGCTCGTCGGAAGCAGAATCGAACTTGATGCGCGGCATGGCTGGTTGCCGGACATGGTGTGATGTGTGTCCTTATCAAGAACTTTTGTGGATTCTAATCTTGCCGCCGAAGAGATTGGGAAGGCGAGTCAAGGAATAGATTTTGAGGTAAGATGCGTGGAAGCCAGCAGAAGCAAGCATGCATTGCTTCATCCACGTGAACAGCATCTGCATCGACTTCTCTTGCCCGAGAGTACAAGAAACCAAGGTGGGCATTGGATTCTTCTTGCTTGGCCTATGACGTGCACATATCGTTCAGAAACCAATGACAAGTCTTTTGAGTTCTTGTGTGTGCGTG
This sequence comes from Musa itinerans, assembly GCA_001649415.1. Taxonomy (NCBI): domain Eukaryota; kingdom Viridiplantae; phylum Streptophyta; class Magnoliopsida; order Zingiberales; family Musaceae; genus Musa; species Musa itinerans. The sequence goes on from LVTN01000379.1 coordinate 214,030, forward strand.
GGCATAGAATGGAGGATTTTATAGAACTGCCAAATCAAACAAAATGACATTAATATCATAAAATTGCAATAGTAATAGATGTGTTCAAGATTTGGAATATCACCTGTGATGATGGGGCAAGACAGCTCCATGAACTTGTTAATGACATGGAAGAAGTTGTTCCAACCCTAACACAAGTATAGGAAATATTCTCAATCTTGGATCTCTATCAGGTAATGAAATCTGGATCAGTACATTAAGAGTATCCACAAAATGGCAAGCTTAAATCTAAATAAAAACTTCATGGATCCTCATTTGACAATCATATGCTTATCAGGTTCAGAAATTGGAATCTAAATCGATCCAACATGATAAAACCCTAATTTTAGAAGTTTACCATCTATGACATCCACAGCGGAAAATTATAAGCACTAACATTTCCAGCAACATCAAAGCAAGAAGAACTAGAAGTTCACCAAAGTCAAACACATTTTCTACTATTAGATTATCCATGAAACTTCGGAGCCCAACAGATTTAGCCACAATGAAAATTAACTACCTTTCCTAATTGAGATATATAATCATTCTCAGCAAAACATCCAACGGCGGTGCATGCGCACACACACCTCACACACACCAAGGAAGCATTAAATTCGTGGTTCGTCAGACCCCCTCAACCACAAGATGGAACCAAGAGAGCAAGCAATGCTTGATCCAAGGACTTTCTCATGTGCTTGCAGATGTTTCTGTTTTTGCTTCTGAAGAGGCTTCACCAGTTGTCTGCACGTCTCCGGTCTTCTGCACAGTATACCGGTGTTACCGAGTGTCAATACACCAGCATGACCGATACATGAAACTACTAATATTGGCCAGTATTAATCATTTATTCCTTTTGAACATGGCTAAGGAATTCCATCAGTACATGGAATCTTCAATGAGTTCATGACTTCATATCCTGAAGCAAATGGCAAGATCATTTGGACTTCTTTGCCTTGACAGGGCCTCTTGGGATCTTGCCAAGAATCCCGGAGTCTAACTTGTGGTAGAATCTCTTCAGATCTTCACTCCCTCTCATTGCTAGATGATCGACTTCATCCTCGTACCGCTCATACAAAGCCGGCAGCGCAAGAACGCACAGAAGACCTGCACATACCGATGCCCACGCTGTTAAGAGATCGGCTTCTCATCATTGCAATTCTTACCTCTTCGGTTCTTCTGAGTGTAGGATCAGTGCAACGCTTACCAAGATAAGCCAGTGTCAAAGAGCTGCAGTAGCTTCCAATTACAGATACAACCCAAAGTGAAGCAATCGCCTGAGGAAGAAGAAGAACATGAGCATGTTGCATCGAGCAGAGTGGAGTGAAGAGTTCATGTACCGAGAGAAATAGCTTGAGATCTTTGCCATCTGCGATGCCAAGGAGGATGGAAGTGAGTCGACTCAGTTTGGCGTGCAAGAAGAAAGCGAGTCCTCTGATGGCTTCCTCTGATAGAACGAGTTCGGGCATCCTCCGAGCATCTCTGCAACACGATGATGAGACCGACCGACTGCTTGAGCGAGAAGCAGAAGTAACAGAAGACGGACTACCACTTCAACGAGACGAGATTACCGATGCACAAGAGCTTCAAGATTAGACCAGATGAAGAGCACAAGCATGGCCACGATGGAGATGTGGCACATCAAAGAGAGGAAATGGTACTCCAGCACCTCGAAGAGGAACCATACGAAGGTGGCGCCGGCGACGATTCCTGCCGATAAGTGCTTGTTCCTCCACAGCAAGACGTCAGCAACTACGAGACCATGGATTTGCTTTAGATTAGCAATGCAATGCAATGCTGCATCGATATCGATCCAGAGACACACGATGCACACCTTTTCCTCCTCCCAGGCGATCATGGAGGGCCCTCCGGCGGTGGAAGTGGCTTCCGGTGGCGGGCTTTGGCTGCTCGTCGGAAGCAGAATCGAACTTGATGCGCGGCATGGCTGGTTGCCGGACATGGTGTGATGTGTGTCCTTATCAAGAACTTTTGTGGATTCTAATCTTGCCGCCGAAGAGATTGGGAAGGCGAGTCAAGGAATAGATTTTGAGGTAAGATGCGTGGAAGCCAGCAGAAGCAAGCATGCATTGCTTCATCCACGCTTCTCGGTCTTGTGATTTCATTTGCATGAACAATCAACTTATATATTTCGCCTAATCTGCGAAAGATTATTTTTCAGAAACAAGGATTTTGCAAATGCGAAAAAGTGCAAGCAATATTTAGAGCTCAGATAGCTTGATCCAATGTTTTGAAACAACTTAATTTCTCATGATATCTAAGTTGCTTAAGCAATTTCCAAGAAGAAGTTCTCCATTTCCTTTTATCAAATTACATATTTTATCATTTTCTTATTTCTTTACAACTTTTTCATTTCAAACTCTACATTTTTGCTATGTTACAGTTTTAAACTCCCGTTACTCCAAGGAACATCTAGCTCTGTTTCTCTGAATGGTTAGGTTTAAAGATCAGATGTAATAATTCTGAAGAACTCATAGGGAGAGATGTCTTTTATTCAAAAAAAAAAAAAACAAAAAACAAAAGGATGGCTGGAAGTATAATCTTCCAAAATAAAGTTTCCAGACGTAAATTCTCTTCTTTTCTCTGGTTTCACCAAAATGTGTTTCTTTTCTAATCAAAAAGACATTTTCCCTCATTGTATAGACATCAAACGACAAATGCAAACCTCTTAACATCCGAATTTTTTTGGGATTGATACGGACCACGGTACCTATACCGGAGGGGGTACCATCCATGAGTCCGATATAGAGTTGATTCGATACCACTGGCTACAAATCAGTATCGGCTCTGCGCAATGCAGTTTCTTTTTTTTTTTAATTTTTTTCAAAGCTTAGTATATAGCGGTGTTACCGAGTGTCAATACACCAGCATGACCGATACATGAAACTACTAATATTGGCCAGTATTAATCATTTATTCCTTTTGAACATGGCTAAGGAATTCCATCAGTACATGGAATCTTCAATGAGTTCATGACTTCATATCCTGAAGCAAATGGCAAGATCATTTGGACTTCTTTGCCTTGACAGGGCCTCTTGGGATCTTGCCAAGAATCCCGGAGTCTAACTTGTGGTAGAATCTCTTCAGATCTTCACTCCCTCTCATTGCTAGATGATCGACTTCATCCTCGTACCGCTCATACAAAGCCGGCAACGCAAGAACGCACAGAAGACCTGCACATATCGATGCCCACACTGTTAAGAGATCGGCTTCTCATCATTGCAATTCTTACCTCTTCGGTTCTTCTGAGTGTAGGATCAGTGCAACGCTTACCAAGATAAGCCAGTGTCAAAGAGCTGCAGTAGCTTCCAATTACAGATACAACCCAAAGTGAAGCAATCGCCTGAGGAAGAAGAAGAACATGAGCATGTTGCATCGAGCAGAGTGGAGTGAAGAGTTCATGTACCGAGAGAAATAGCTTGAGATCTTTGCCATCTGCGATGCCAAGGAGGATGGAAGTGAGTCGACTCAGTTTGGCGTGCAAGAAGAAAGCGAGTCCTCTGATGGCTTCCTCTGATAGAACGAGTTCGGGCATCCTCCGAGCATCTCTGCAACACGATGATGAGACCGACCGACTGCTTGAGCGAGAAGAAGAAGTAACAGAAGACAGACTACCACTTCAACGAGACGAGATTACCGATGCACAAGAGCTTCAAGATTAGACCAGATGAAGAGCACAAGCATGGCCACGATGGAGATGTGGCACATCAAAGAGAGGAAATGGTACTCCAGCACCTCGAAGAGGAACCATACGAAGGTGGCGCCGGCGACGATTCCTGCCGATAAGTGCTTGTTCCTCCACAGCAAGACGTCAGCAACTACGAGACCATGGATTTGCTTTAGATTAGCAATGCAATGCAATGCTGCATCGATATCGATCCAGAGACACACGATGCACACCTTTTCCTCCACCCAGGCGATCATGGAGGGCCCTCCGGCGGTGGAAGTGGCTTCCGGTGGCGGGCTTTGGCTGCTCGTCGGAAGCAGAATCGAACTTGATGCGCGGCATGGCTGGTTGCCGGACATGGTGTGATGTGTGTCCTTATCAAGAACTTTTGTGGATTCTAATCTTGCCGCCGAAGAGATTGGGAAGGCGAGTCAAGGAATAGATTTTGAGGTAAGATGTGTGGAAGCCAGCAGAAGCAAGCATGCATTGCTTCATCCACGGGAACAGCATCTGCTTCGACTTCTCTTGCCCGAGAGTGCAAGAAACCAAGGTGGGAATTGGATTCTTCTTTCTTGGCCTACGATGTGCACATATCGTTCAGAATCCATGACACGCCTTTTGAGTTCTTGTGTGTGGGTGGGCATATAGAATGGAGGAGGATTTTTATTGAACTGCCAAATCACACAAAATGACATTAATATCACAAAAATTACAGTAGTAACGGATGTGATCAAGATTTGGAATACCACCTGTCATGATGGGGGAAGACAGCTCCATGAACTTGTTAATGAATGGAAGAAGTTGTTCCAACCCTAATAACACAATTATAGGAAATATTCTCAATCTTGGATCTTTATCAGGTAATGAAATCTGGATCAGTACAGTAAGAAGAGTATCCACAAAATGGCAAGCTTAAATCTAAATAAAACCTTCATGGATCCTCATTTGACAATCATATGCTTATCAGGTTCAGAAATTGGAATCTAAATCGATCCAACATGATAAAACCCTAATTTTAGAAGTTTACCATCTATGACATCCACAGTGGAAAATTATAAGCACTAACATTTCCAGCAACATCAAAGCAAGAAGAACTAGAAGTTCACCAAAGTCAAACACATTTTCTACTATTAGATTATCCATGAAACTTCGGAGCCCAACAGATTTAGCCACAATGAAAATTAACTACCTTTCCTAATTGAGATATATAATCATTCTCAGCAAAACATCCAACGGCGGTGCATGCGCACACACACCTCACACACACCAAGGAAGCATTAAATTCGTGGTTCGTCAGACCCCCTCAACCACAAGATGGAACCAAGAGAGCAAGCAATGCTTGATCCAAGGACTTTCTCATGTGCTTGCAGATGTTTCTGTTTTTGCTTCTGAAGAGGCTTCACCAGTTGTCTGCACGTCTCCGGTCTTCTGCACAGTCTCAGTTTTCTCTGCTTGCCCTGCTGAACACCAAAAAATCAGCACCAGGTCAGAAATAAGGAATCTACATGATTAACATAGCAACTGAGATGTTTTAATGTCGACATGGGTTGAAAATAATTGAATCTGCAACATAGCCAATATTAAACAAGTTTGGCTGATTTACAGAAATCACCACCTTTAATGAATTGTTGGAAGCTCTTTCTTACACGATGGTCTTCTTGAGAGGAGAAGCAGGGAGAATAGAACTGGAACGACGTGAAGTGGAATATCTCATTTAAGTCTGACAAGTACAGAATTGGAAGAAGCAGAAAAATTGGAAGAAACCAATTCTCTCTGGGATCTTATTTTGCTTGTTCTCTGAAACTGCAGAGATTTGGAGAAGTGTTGAGAACCAGGTCATCCATCTTTTTTTCTTAATTGCCTAAAATTTCTCTTCTCTACATGTAACAAACCAAAAAAGAGAGAAGATTGTATTTCCCGTCTTCTCTTGCACCCAAACAATAGATGGATGCCCCATAGATCCAGGGAGTACAGGGTGATGAACGAGTACTCTAAACAGGTTATAGGGGTTTCCTTTGGAGTTCATTTGTGAGAATATGTGCCCATAATGATTCCATTATGGGAAGTAATATAAGAATTTAAATAATATATACAACATTAGGACTACTACATATTAGATGTTTAAAGCTAAGAATTACCAAAAAAAAGCATGTTCAGTTGGTTAAACAGGAGACTTTAAGATTTTTTTCTTTTTACCTTCATCATCACTTTCTTCGAAATCGTCGTCCATGGCATCACCCCCCATATTACCAAAATTCTGTAGAAGAAATGTATATGTAAGAAACTATAATTCAACAGAACAAAAAATTAGTAGGAAGAAGTTTGTATTAGAATAGTCAATACCGAGAAATCCATCCCTCCCAAGTCCAAGTCACCAGGACCTGATAATGTGAAAATAACAGATCTTAATCCTCTCAAATGATGTACAAAATGCAAAATTCTGCAGCAAACTAAATTTAACCAAAATATGACCACCAATCAATATGCAAATGATCAAATTTGATCTATAGTATTGAAGTAACTGAATCATATCCTGCTTTTCGCTCTCCAAGCATGCATGTCTAAAGGATAATTGCTCATTCTCATTCTTAAGCTGAATAATCAGCAATGCTGAAGAATTGGACGGTTGTTTAGCTCTTCAGACAAACAATTTTTAAAAGATGCAAATCCAACAAAATCTGATTGATGTTATGACAAAAAGTATGATAACACAACAATCCATTCCTGCCTGCTGCCTTTGATGCAGAAAAAGACCCTAATGATGGATGATCATCAGTTTACTTAGAACTCCAAATTTTCAAAGGTAATGTACATTTCAGAAGTATCACAGTATGAAACGTAATACAAAATTCATGACTTGCCCAGTCAAGGCTCACAAACACTGTCAGAGAGCCTTGGCTCAAGGAATTAAGTAAGCATGCTCAGTGTTACTTCGGTTTTCACATTGACAGCAGGCAAATTGTCTAGACCATGGCCTTTGATTATAATATGAAAAATGTTACTTCGGTTCAAGTTTTTCATGACAACATTTACACATCTGGTTATAGTTAGTAATAAGTGGATTCAGATACCGATCGAACAATATTATCTAGAGCGTGCACTTTAATTACAATATGAGAATGCTACTTCAGTTCACATTTTCGATAACGCATTTCCTAATGGCTAGCATAAATAAGTGGATTTAGACATTGGTCAGACCAATACATACCGACCGGTACATCCCAGTCTAACCAAGAACTGTTTTCAGATCATATAGCTTCATATGAATGGATATATATTTGTTATTTCTTCAGAAGATACCGAGTGGTACAAGTTTCTACACTGTCTGATATACTATACTGTACTGGTTTGACCAATTGTCAAAATCAACATCTGATCAAGATTTAAACCACATAAATAAGTACATAAATGATGTGTATTCTATGAATACCATCCTCTTCATGCAACTACAACAAATGGTAGAAATATTAAGACATTAACGAAGTGTACCATCATCGTCTTCATCTACCCACTTATCCCAATCAACTTTCACATAGTGAGGAGCCTTTCCATCCCCACGCAGAAGTTTTTTCCACCACCCCTTCTCTGCTTTTTCTACCACACAGAAGATAGACCTGACACCAATATTTATTTTGCTTGCCTAGTAGAAGGCATTATGTAAGCGAGGATAAACATCTGGGAACAAAAAAAATGATGAATCAATTTAAAACAAAAAAAAGAAAAGCATACCTCTTTATTTACTTTATCATACAGATCCATTTGTAGCTCGTAGATGTTATTTCCAGCACCAGCAGTTGCAGAAAAAGTGAAACTGCCATCGGGTTCAAGATTAACTTTCACATCTCTTGCATCAGGCAATTGAACAGTGATGTAAACTTTGTCAAGCCTCTGAGCCCATTTAATTTCAGGATGACGACTGAGAAAAGTAGCAAACAACTTGTCAGACAATGTTTAAACAATAAACGATCACAAAGGTGCATGAGACTTTTGAGTCAAATATAAAATAATATATAATCACCTTCAATAAGCATAGAAAAGTACTCATCAAGACATACAGCCATGTTCACGCTAATTCATATACAAGCTTAAGCTAATAGATGACCTAAGGTTTATTCATTTTATATTCAAAAACTCTGTCTCATGGGTGGTCTGGTCTAACACCTGAACTAAATGGGGAGGGAAATACACAAACAGAGACTAGAAAAGAGGACGACCCACATCACTACCATGTTAGATATTTAACCACTGCCAAACATCCACATCTTAAACTAATAGATGAGAGAGTGTTTATTGACTTATATACTAATGTAACCAATACAATGTATTAAAAAAAAAGCCAAAATTGAAGTAAAGCATTCTTCTCTTGGTATGACTAAAAAATGAGAGAGTTTCGACTGTCGGGAGCCAATCTTGAACAAAGAGTTACATCGGCTGTCGATAGTCACCTTGCTGTGGCATGTAGAACTTGTTCTTGTTGATTTCAACAGTTAGACAGTAGGTACCGGAACCATTCTAGTCCAGCCTTAGCATCACTAAAGGAGATTCCAGTTTCACGTCCACTAATGGGATAAATCGATTTTTTTTCACTGCAAGATTGCAAAAGTCCATCACGATTTCTAGGTCAATAACGCCGTTGGATGATGGTAATACCATATCGTAGATGACCAACAATTATCACTAGAAGAGAACGGCGAAGTAACATGCGGACAGCAGACCACGGCTTGAAGTCTACGATGGCGGCGGCACCGGTGCTCCCGTGCCGTGCCGAAACCAAAGCCAAGGGCGAAGAGAGACTTAGACTTGAAGAGAAAATTGCATACCTCATGACTAAATCACCCTTTCTTCAGCTTCTTCCGTCCGGCGCAAATCTCCAAGCCGACGACGATGACGCCGCCCTAATTGCGCGTCCGTAGTGAGCGAGCTCTGCGAAGGGCCGCTTCGATTCCCTGAACCTTTAACCTCGTTTACATGCACGTGAGTCGCACGTGTTCAATCATCAAGTAAAGAGTGGACATGATCCAACGGTGGTGATTTATCTCATTCTTTTAATTCTTTTTCGAATAAGATTGGAAAACTTATTGATTTTTGTGCCCTCTAATGGTCAAAATGGGGTCAATGCTTTAATAATTGCTCTTCTGTGGAACATAGAAAAAGACAAATCTATCCTTCGCCTTTTGCTGCTGCTGCTGCTGCTGGTGGTCGATGATCTCTTCCTCCTCTGTTCCTCCTCCCTCCACCAGCAACGACCCCTTTGCTGTTGCTGCTGGTGGTGGTGGTCGATGATCTCTTCTTCCTCTGTTCCTCCTCCCTCCACCAGCAACGACCAGATCTGCCCTCGGATCGCGTCGACCCTCCCTTCCCCATGACCCAGAGGATCGGGGAGGAAGTGGATGGCAGGAGGAGACGGCGAGCGGCGCCCCTGCGGCGGCACAGTGCCGCTGGAGCTGCTGATCGGCGAGCAGGCGAGGACGAAGAAGAGGGAGCGGCCGCGCGTCCGCGTACGGCTGTTCCGCCCAGTCCAAGAAAGGGGAGGACTACTTTGTCGTCAGGACCGATAGCCTTGGCGTCCCCGGCGATCCGTCGTCCTCCTCCGTTTTTGCGGTACGTCACCATCGCCGATCCCCGTCTTTGTCGGGTTCTGATTCACCGTGCTCTTGAATTCGTTGGCCCTGTCGTCGTCATCGCTGATTAGGGTTCTTGAATCACGTTGGTTGCTGAGTTCCTTGGATAACATTCGATCAAGACATCATAGTGACTTGCTGACTAGAATTTGACTAGAATGATCCTTGTCGTTGCTGATCGAACCAGATCAAGAAGATATATATAGATCTACATCAAGAAGCCGCCTAATTAATATCTTTAATCCTTTATACTGGTATGTATCCTTTAATTGACACCGTAGATCAAAAGCATGAGAGCCCTAGAAAGGCTTTTGATTTCTAAGAACTTCTTGATGAAGTAATAATGGAGCTCTTACGGTAGGCCTTAACTTGATCCTCGTTATCTAATATGTGCAAAATCCTCTCAGATTGAAGATAGTTTATCCTCTTGTTTGGAAATTGTACAACTCCATGTTGGGATTGATTTTGAAGAGCTTATCTTTAAACATCCTGTTTTTACTGATGGATACTGATTATTTTGAAGAAATCAAGCCCTGATCTTAAAATCCATTCCCTACTTAGTTTCTTCTAGTGCTGAATTGGAATGCTTTGACTATGAGAAATGCACCGGATTGTAGTTAACTTGTTCTTTATTGTCTTGATTTATGGTAGCAAACTATTGGTTTACGGTAGGGATTTGATAAAAAGGCATATCTAGTGCACGAGGCTACCACCAATGTAGGGTCATATGATTGATTATTGGACAAACATTGGATTGGATTAATGAGATAGGAATCACTCGAGATAATAATATAAATAATTAGAAAATATAACATATATATTTACAGAACATATCATATCAAAAGGTTCTTTTACCTTCATATTTCATTATGGTACTAATACTTCTCTAGTCACCAGAATAACTCAAACACAAATAAAAGAAAGATCATTTAAAAAGAGCTTTCGTAGGATTTGAAATTAATAGTAAATCTCATGACACCTTTTTCTATGATAGAATTCCTATTTCTTAAAAGGTTAAGAGTTACTTCTGAACTTTCCCTTTTCTCATCCTATAAACTTTGCTGTTGGTCTCTCTTATATAGCAGTGGGTGGCAAACGTTACAACAATAGAGCAGATTACAAGTACAATACAATACGACAGCAACAATAAAACCGTAAGTCCCAACTATTTGGGACAATTGCAAATGCAATGATTGCAGGAAATAGTAATTTCTTCTTCTCCACTTCATAGACATATGCAAGCTTTTTTAATGTCTTTCCTCTAACAATATTTTTATTCTCCTTCCCCACCTCCCACTTTTTTCTCCTTTAATTGCTACCAAGTTGGATAGAATTGGTCGAAAATAACCAACCTCGATTAAATTCAATTGACACAGACCAATTCTGATCAATTTCTAACTATAAGGTTGAGAAATCGAGAAATCATATGTGCCTTGGATGATACTGATTTGGATTGGAATCCATATCAGAAACACAGACAATATTGCAAATTATATATGGTAGTTACAAATATCTATGCTAGTGCACTACATAGACTAAACTTTTCTTTGGTTCTGCTTTGAATTCATGGGTTTGATGGAGTAAAGAAATTGTTGTCTTTTGGAAATTCTGTTAAGGTCATTGACCTACTTGTTAAGGGAACACAGTGCTGAATCCTTTTTAATAGAATTTGAACCCAGATCAAGAAGAGCATACAAAATCTTGTGAATTTGATTCTTGATTGAACTACCAATTAAACATTTGTGGACCATGGCAGAAAATATAATTCTGATTTACATTGAATGACTGCTGCTATGCTTTTAAACTAACTTCTATACACTGGTCAAATCTTCCCTGCAAATCAATTAAGAATCTTTTGACCCCTATGTTTTAGATGTCATGTCCATAGTGTCTCCATGCAATTTGGCTCATAAGGAATGGAATATGCTGATTACTTGAGTTTTGGATACGGATGAACTTACTTTTTCTTAAACTTTCTTAAGGTCCTTAATGGGCATAATGGTATTGCAGCAGCAGTATATTACAAGAGAGAACTTGTTGAATTATGTAATGATCTTCGGCAGGAAAAGTGGCTTCAAGCTCTACCTTGTGCTTTGGTTGCTGGTTTTGTTAAAACTGATAAAGAAATCCCGAGAGAAGGAATGTTTTTACTTCTTTCGTATTTGAGGCATGTTGTTAGATGCTTTTCCTACACATAGGTAGCTGGTTTAAAGAATTTGCTCCATGACTTTTATCAGGTCAAACATCTGGAACCACTGTTACATTTGTGATAGTTGATGGATGGGCATTACTGTTGCTTCAGTTGGAGACTCCCGGTGCATTTTAGATGCATAGGAAGGCTTGGCTTCTGCACTGACTGTTTGATCATAGGCTAGAAAGAGAATGTTGAAGAGTGAGTTCCTATATCTTGCACCATCAAATATCTTTTTCCTCTATCCCATTAAATGTAATTTATGTCATGGACAGGAGGGAACCTGTTACCACCAGTAGTGGTGAACTAGGAAGGCTCAGCATTGTAGGTGGTGCTGAGGTGGGTTATTGATTTAATTTTAATTATATAACAGCATCAAATACCTAAAATACGTATTTGCTATGGTAGTTTATGTTCACATTCACAGATTTTGGTCCTTTTCAGATAGGTGCCCTTCCCTGTTGGCCAGGGGATTTATGCCTGTCCAGATCTATAGGGGATGTGGATGTTGGGGAATTTATTATTTCAGTACCTCATGTTAAGCAAGTTAAGGTATTCCTTGACTTTCTGTTACATATGTGGATCATAATGATCACCATCCTTTTGCTGATTTTTCTTAAATCTTTAACTACTTCCCTAGTTGTCATGAAAATCTTATTTTCTTACCAGTTATCAGATGCTGGAGGAAAACTTTATGATTGCTTCAGACGGCATTTGGGATGCTTCGACTTCTGAAATGGCTGCAAACTGTTGCCGAGGTTTGCCTGCAGAGCTTGCTGCCAGGCAAAGTGGTTTAAGGCGATTACTACCTGAATTTGTCATTTCTGAGATCTGTTGAACCAGCATGGTTTCTTGCTCCAAAGCGTATCAGGTCATGTTGGCTTCATCTTCTCCACTGGTTCAAAGCCATGGCAAGGTGCTGTAGCTCCCTCCTCCCTCTTTCCTCAGAAACATCCTCATCGTTTTCTTATTTTCCTACTTGTTTGCTGCCTTTTTTTTTTTTTTTGATGGGCTGCATGATCATTTCATTATACTTGTATTTGCACTAGGAACATGTTTAATGATATGATCGATTTGTTTTGTTTTGTTGTTGGCTTAAATGTCTTTTATTTTGCCCACTTGTTTTCGTTGTTGGCTTTGAACCGAGTGAATGCCAGTTGCAAGCTTATGTACGCTACATTTGTGACTGCTTCTACTTCTTCTTTAACATGATTATTTTGTTATTCCATTTTGAATGTCATCTTAATTTTCTACTCTTCGTAATTGAAATGGCAACAGTATATATTTTGCATTTCTGTCAAACTTCAATAAATGTTCTTCTTGTTTGTCATTTATTGGTCACATAAGTGAAGTTAGTATTTCTCAAACTAAATTAACACGAATTAGATGTTATGTTTTTTACTTTAACTCTTATCCTATATTGTGGAGAAGACACTCTTACTGATACACTCTTAATGAAAGAAAAAGGATCACCCGAACCATGTAAAAACAACATGACAATGAACTCGATCTTCGCAACACACAACAACATAAAACCACGTCGCTCAATGCCGATTCCATCTCTTAGCAACATCAGCAATCAACAACAAGCGCCCAAGCGCAGTGGCCTCGAACTTCCTCGCAAACAGGAAGCAGGAGGAGGTAGTCGTCCTGTTGTTGTAGACGCACTTGGAGCCGCTCCGCATCCTCTCCATCAACCCCAGGGAGACATCCCTGCGCTTGTAGGTGGCCGGATGTGAGCCTCCGCGGGACCAGTCCACCCAAGTGACGCTCCTGTTGGCGTTGAGCCCCGGGGCGAGCTTGGCCACCACCGTGGGCAGGTAGTGCTCGTCCACGTAGCACGGCGGCCGGCAGTGCTCCCGGAACACCGGGTAGTACCGCCGGTCCGACACGATCCCCACGGCCAACCCCCGCCGCACCTCGAACCACTGCGACCCCTTCCGCCACTCCGCCAAGGTGACGGTGGGGTGCATGCGCCGGCTGTACCGCCCGCGGCCGGCCTTCCTGGGGTCGTCGAAGGAGCTGACGAAGCTGAGGGCGGAGCCGATGAGGTAGTTGTAGATGGTGGGGAAGTCGAATAGTGGGATGCACGACTCAGAGAGGAGGACGAAGCGCTCGTTGAAGGCGTCGAGGAGCGCGTTCGCTAGGAGCCGCCGCTCCGCGTCGACCATGCTCGGCCGCCCCCATTCCACCGGCTGTGTCGCAGAGGAACAAAGTGGTAGTGTTTGTCTTCGAGGGTGTCAACTAGAATTAAACGCAGTTTGCCTAAGAAAAAGAGTTTTATGTATCCAGCAGAGTGACCCTCTCTCTCTCTCTCTCTCTAAGATAATGTATCAGAAGAAATATATTTATGTACCGGCAAAGGTTCCACTCATGCGTGCATGGAGACATCTGCAACAGATGAGTGAACGAACAGACACTATACTGACATGATTAAGGAGCAAATGCAGCTGACCTTGCTTGGTATTCTTCTCCTGTAGAACACCGAGTCCTCCGGTGGCTCCTCTTCCAAGTCCGGGGACGCGTGGATGTAGACGGAGAAGAGCCCATCATGCCCTCGAAAGAACCTCTCCCACAACACCCTAAACGGAATCCTCCCCCTCGTCAGGAACATGAACGCCACCTTCGCCTTCCTGCGGCTCTCCACCGCCCGCGGCACCGCCGACGCACGCCGCAGCAGCTCCTCGTCGCTCATCGAGTGCCACAAGCTTCCGCCGGCGTCGGCGTTTCTGGCGGCCTCGTATACCGGGTTGGCAAGAGCGATGCCCGTCATGGAGGACTGCAGAGTGTAGGTACCAAAGCAGAGATCTGCAAAGACCAAGGACTTGGCGAAATGGAGGGCGACAAGTGATCCGAAGGCGAAGGCGAAGACGACTAGCGAGAAGCAGCTCAGAAGAGTTGCCATGGTGAAGCTCCATTCCCGGAAGCCTCTTCGGGTCTTCGACGTCTCCTTCATCCAACCTAATCTCGCTCGCTGTGGCTACTTCAAAGAGGATGATGTAAGTGTTGTGAGTGCTTGTTTGATGGCTTCTGTAGAAAGAGACGGTGCTCAAAAGGAAGGGAAGCTCAAAATGGTCGAGAAGTCACATGGAGAGCTGTTGGAGAGGTCGGGATTTTAATGGAACATGGAAATCTGTGGTGGGGAACCCTAAAAAAGCTTAGTTGGAGTTCAGGGAAAGGGCTCTGTTGTGTGTGGAGAATGAGTGCTTTACATGTTGATGAATCAGAGAGAGAGAGAGAGAGGCGAGAGAGAGAGTGAGAGCGAGAGAGAGACTGTTTCTCGTGTTAATGTGAGGTTATGATAATAACTTGTGATTTATACTATAAGTATTTTACATTAATCATCCACAGATTTTACATTTAGGACGGTTTCATGCATTGGGTTTATCCGTACGGCTCGGTCTGAATAATGTGGGCCGTTGGGGGGCTCAATTCCGCTCCGGCCCATATGACACCGAACCAACCACCAAACAAAAAACAGGGTTCCTTCGATCGATCGCATTCGGAGTGCAGCAGCGGCATGGCCGGCGACGACCAGGCGGAGGCGGAGGCGGAGGACGCGAGGAGGGAGGCGGCATTGGCCTGTACTCCGCTCTTCCAACCCAACTTCAGGCCTTCCAAGGCCACGCAAGCACAGCTCGACAAGCTCAAGGTGACGATCCTCTTCTCCTACTCTTCCTGGTCCCCGAGTCGCCGCAGATTTCTTGGGCCCTTCGCGAGAATCGCTCCCGCTCCCATGGGTGGTGCTTGTCGTTGTTGGTCGGTCTCGAGATAGCTGTAGCTTTTTCATGCTCTCTAGGTTTCTGATTGACACGTGGGGCAGGAATTACACAAGAAGCGCTTGCAACTCAAAGAAAAAGTAGAGGAGACAAGATTGAAAGGTACCTTATTGTATTCTTGGATCTTCTGCTGTCGTAGTAATTTGTTGATTCGTGATTCTTAATCCCTTCAGGGAGCTCTCAGAGGCGCGGAAAGATACGTGAGGAGGACACTGATGTCAAGAATAGCACAAATTCTTCAGCAAGTAGTGCTGATGGCAGTTCAAGTGTTTCTGCATTGCAGCAAAGGTCTTGTTTGGTATGTCAAAAACTGCTGTTGCTTTTGTTGATTAGCAATAATATGCAATAGTCATGGGGACTTCTTAGTTCTGGTACTGCTCTCACATCTCTAGCCTTGAAAGGTAGAAAATTTTGGTATTAATGTAAATGATTATTCGAGTCTGAAACAAGATTTCTTTAAAAGGATCTGGACCATGAAAATTAAAAAAAAATTAACCATATGCTTTTATAATCGAATAAAAATGCTTCTGCCAGTTTTCTTTGCCAATCATTGTGATTTTTTTTCTCTTTGTACATATTTGACCTTCTCTTTCTGTTTTAACAAAACTTATCTTATTTTTTTCGGCTGCACAAAAATCAGAGTGCAAAAAATATATAAAATCAACACAGACATGACTCTTCCACATACAGCTAACCGCATTGATTCTGGCAAAATTATATATCCTTTCCTATATGCGGAATGCATATGAATTTTTGAAACTTGAAGAGGACATATAATCCCTGATGATGTACTATGGTGCTGTTAATTTTGTGTGTAAGCAACATCTCATATTTGTTTACTTAACTCATTTAGAAAAAATTGCTGGTGTTTAGTTTGTTTAAAGAACGAACACATCCAGAATTTGTATTTCTTAAGGAAACTTCACTTCTAAATTATTGGGAAAGTAATTGTGTTCTCTTCATTTAATCAGGATCAGAGAGCTCCCACTTTGGTGTCAAATAAAAGAAGAAAGTTACACTGGGGGTATCATTTTTTCTATAACTACCTGAAGCCTTAAGCATTTATTTCCTGTTACCATTGTTGTATGACTTGTATATCCATGTTTGTGATGTTTGATTATTTCTCAACATTGATATCCTACACATTGTAGTATTTCATAATTTATATTTCATCTTTCATCAACTCATATTACACATTACATGTTTATATGAAGCACTTTATGAAATTGTTTTGCTCATCTGCTTGTAAGTTAGATTTAATAACTGTTGATTACCGGCATTTATATGTTGTTAATGCCCGAAAGTCTGGGATATATTCCTATATTTAAATAAAAGTAGTCAACTGCTTGCAAATTAGATTTATTATTGTTGTTAGTTTTCATTTGTATGTTGCCTATGTCAAAAAGGTATTTGATATATATATTTCCGTTCTTAACAAAACACTATAATTCCATCAACGAAAAATAGTGTGCTTCATGCTGTGCCATCCTTCATGTATTTCATATTTCTCATTTTTCTTACTAACCTAAAACTATTTGCATTCTTATAAACAATTGCATGGACAACAAAATTCACTTTTGGCTTTCTTGATTTTGCCAAATAACTTCCCGAGTGCTGTCACTTGGGATTCCTGAGTTCTTGTGAAGTAGAATTGTTCTGCTAAACTTGGATCCTACATCCCTTTTAAAGCAGATATGACCTCCATCCCTTATAAATCATTTCATCTTTAATATTGTTCTAATAGCAACTGCTTTATATCTGCTAGGAAATTACTTAAGGGTCACTTTCTTTTTGGCAGGCTTGATGCAAAGGAAAGATGGGAAAGAAAGGCAAATATGTGACGAAGACACTTCAGAAACAGGTTTGATTTGATAAATTAGTTGCTTGAAAATCTGTAGTTAGGAACTTTTAAGAACTGGTAAACAGTTCCAAGTTCCAACCAAGGAAATTTGCTGTACCTGGGTGAAATATATTGTTGATCTTAAAAGAATTTCCTTGATTTTAGTTGCTAACTATTATAATGCCGTTTTAAAAGAATTTCTCTAGATTGAAAATGAAAAGCCTTCCAGAGCTATCAACGAGAAGTCTAGACTATGAAATGAAGTAACTTTATTATAATAAAAGTAGTAATATCATCCAAGCATAGACCTTAAGGCCTTACCAGCATCTATCTATCCTTTTGAGGGGCTGCTATTACCTTAAAACCTGTGATCTAACTACAGAGCCACTCTATCTTGTCTCCTTTTTGGGCTAGAAGAAGCATTCCTAGTCGTTCTTGTCTTCTTCAATGCACTCCTACTGGGATTAGGACTCTGCAGTCCTGTTGTAACTGGGCTTGAAAGTTTGCTTAATTGGTTTAGGAGTCCATTTAAAGCCTTTCAAATCCATCTGATCCATTACGTCAAAATAGGCATTGTTAGCCATCAAGCAAGCAGCCAGATCTGATCCCAAGTCATGAGCATTGACATTGGCGGCCCTAACAGAAATAGGGTTAGCTAACTCGTGTAGCCTTCTACAGAGCTGAATAACCCCATATGGCCATTTCTTGGTCAGATATGGTTTGGTTAGACTCTAGTCCAATTTAAGTGTGAATTGCTTCATAACAATACAATGGTCCACTCTTCAGAGTTACCGTCCCCAAATGAAGTGTCAATATTGCACTCCTATAATAAATGAGATCAATTGTTTCATCCTCATTGAGATCTCCCAATAAGTAATACTTCAAACTTTTGTGTTTATCATTTCCATTCCAAACAAGATTTTTGGAAAGTTTGTTTGCTGAAAATGTGTCGCGATAAATTGGAGTGGGTCATTGTTTAAATTGTATTTTTTATATCGAATAGCTTGATGTGCACATAATTTTGCAGTTACAAACTATGGCCTTGTTAGTTACTCAAGTAGCAACATATTCTAATGTGCTTCATCGATCATCTGGATCTCATGTGTAACCACTATTTATAAAGTCAAACCTGAAGCATGGTGGAAACAAATTGGGATATCCAGCATCATGATATTTGGAACAAGGCATTTGCTCACACTTCAACTTCTATATCAATGCACTTCTAGATCTCTTGAATGCACTAGAGATTAACTTGATATTTCTTGTTTTATAACTCAATGGACACAATAAAAAAATTTGGTGATGTATTCATTAGTCATCTGTCACCTAGGTAGACCATGTAAGAATTGATAATTTTTTATCACAGTTCAATTTACTTGACAGTGTCTATGCTGATGAATTGTGTGTTGATCCAGTATCAAATAATATAGTGAGAGGACAACATTTTATTTATGCAGTGAATTTATGATGGAAAATAGATAACCATGTCCTGTGACTCTTGTCATATCATACAGTGAGATTTTTTATACTTAAGATGGTGGAGGTGCTAGATTGTGGTTGAAGGTCTCTTGATCATCTTCCATGTCTTCATTGATTATGACCATTAAGTTGTGTGACTTGCACCTGTGTCTAGGAATCCATCTTTTGTTGTAGTGAAGCAACGCCCTTAAGCCACCACTCTAATTCTGTTGTAGATATTGTTATTGCTATTCATTGGCCTGGACAAAGTTGTTGATGCCACTTTTGAGGAAACTCAAGCCTTGCCAGCAAGCAAGTCATTGGTGCTGGAACTTCTAAAAGTGTTTATGACCGCATGGTCATAATCAACTTCATTTAATTTTAAAATTATGTGACATCATTTGAAACTACATCAGGTAGGCTTTTCAAGAACTGTTGCCTCATCAAAATAGTTGTATCAATGGCTTTGTAGTTAGCATGTCTTTTAACAATCATGGTTCAGATCCACCAATAGTTTATTTTATCAATTATTAATGAATGATTCACATTAATTAACATATTGAACTCGGTCAGAACTAGTTGATGTTATATGTAGTTGTGTTATGTAGAGTAAGGGCATGTCCATTGAGTTTCTCCCATGTGGTAGACCCAGAACAACATCCAGACATTCTGAGCTCCAAAATTTTTGAACATTCGAGAAAGGAAATTGATTCCTTAAAAGATGGGATAAACTACCTAGAAGTACATTTATATCAAGTAATGTTTGCTTCTGAAGTTCCTCTTGATATTCTACCGATGATCCCTTTGAGGTCAACATATGCATCACCGCTTCATAATTTACCATATCGAAGGTATCAAATCATATCATTATAGCCTTTGTGAGTTGAACCCATGATAGTTTTCCTGCTTGAGCCAAGTAGTTAGTACCACACCAAGTCATTGCTTCTTTAGGTGGGAAGATACATATTTGCTTCTTTAGGTGTGGTCATATAGCAAAAAGTTTGCTTGATGTGTGAGATTTAGTTCGTCAGATCATTGCAATCAGCTCAAAATTTTGATTTTACCAGTTTGGTGTTCAGGACCAAGATATTGAGATTGTTGATTTGGACCACTAGAGGGATGTAATGTCATCGATTTGGTGATAGCAATTGATTGTTTTGTGGCATCAATAAGTAGGGTGGCACTTAAGCATATTGGCCAGTGAAAAGCTCTAGTGATAGTAGGTGTCAAAGAATAGTTCAGCCCTCCCCTGATGGTGCTCTAGGTTGGCAGAAATTGCTGATAACCCCAAGATTTGCTTGATTTTGTTGTTGGTACTGCAATATGTGGTTGTTGAGCATGATTTTATTGTTTCCACATTGATGTAATTTTGATCCTGGTCACGTAAGAGATGATACGGACATTGCCAACTTGTCACAGGGATTGATGGTGTGACTGGCCCATTATGAGAATGCCATATTGGCTGATCACGGCAGGGAGGTTCATAGGCTATATATGTTGATATGTGTTGTTGCTTGGGATGCGTCAACATCCATGGTTTCATATCTGTTGTTTGTCTTAGCTTTCTCTTTGTTGATGCTTTACTCAATTGACACAAAAACTTAAATTAGTATTGTGAGTAGTGTTCTCACTAATTAGATTCGGTGAAGACTATAGTATAACAATTATGATATGATTACACTTGTTAGTTCTCGGAGGCTGTCATTCATGTGCTTGATCTTGTAGGAAAACTTGGTCTTGAATGTTTGGAGTATTGCTTTCACTAAAGTTTTCTCCTTGCCTTCCATCTTCTCTTCTACCTTGGTCAAGATGGCTGTAAGCCTAGGTGATTCATCTTCGATTATCTCAGCATTCATTGAAGACTTCTCCATGGATAACATCATAGAATCATGTGAGATTAATCATAGAATTCACTCCATTCTGATACCAAAATATTAGAATGTTAACGTGTGTTTCCCTGGTTCAAAGAAAATAAGAAGCCTCCCAAAACTATTTACCAGAAGACAACTATGAAATTGTAATAATTTATCTCAATATTAGTAAAGGGATCATCCAAGCATAGACTTAAGGTCATTTAAACAATTTATGTTTTTAGCACAACTATTATACCAAAACCCCAAATCTGACTAGAAAACTAACTAGTCCAAGAACTTCTATTTCACCCATAAAAATATAAAAATAGCATAGTGATCATTGCACTACAGTGTTACCACAGTACTGCCATAGTATCTTCCCCTCTCCTCTTCCATGTGGGTTAAGAGAAGATTGCCCAGCTACCTTACCTCTTTTGGTGCAGTCCTAATGGGATTAGGACTCTTGTTTGACTTCCAACTTGCTCTAGTCTACTATAGTTCTATTGTAACTGGGTCTGGCACAAGTCTCCTTTGACCATATAGAACATTTCCTAATCTTCCATTGCACTCTGCATCACCTCCAGATCAAAATAGCCATCATGTAGTAACCACACCCATCATGGTCAACTCTATGGGAAATAGGGCTGGCTGCCACATGCATCCTTAACAGTGTTGGAGTCCCATCGATTATCTATACATGTTCTGTTTGGGTCCAAGTTTCTTAACAGTGATTATTGAAGCGAATAAGTTTTGTTGGAGATCCTTTTTTTTTTGCTATGTTGAATTCGTAAACTTGCTGCCAGGTTTGAAGGCTCTGGTCAGGTTGATACCGACCAATAACAATTGCCTCATGATTCAAGGATGACGTGTTCTGTCATGGAAATTGGAGGAACATGGAACCTGCTTGCTTCCTATATATTTTGTTGCCGCCAATAGATAAAGAAGATGGATGAGCTCATGAGCTATTACTTTGTTATTTTAATTTTTATCTATTTTTGTTGTTTCTTTTTGTGTTTTATTACCAGATAATGTGGGTGCATTTTCTTTATGTTCAAAACAAAAGGAACCATGTCAGTCATGATGCTAGACATAATTTTGTATACAACCTTGCTCTGTCTGCTTTAGACAAATCAGAAATCTCGTTCTTCTCTGCTGTTCCGATATAAATTCATGGGTAATAAAAGATTCGGGTGCCATCAAAGTGAACATAAGTTAGTTACAAGAAACTGGGATATGCTTCCCAGCATGATTATGATGATTCTGATGCTTTTAGTTTAGTTAGAACTGTTCATTGCAGGATCCACTTAAACTTTTGTTAGGTGAAGTTAAAGCCATATACATCTCTAGGAACTTCTTAAAGATAGCTTGAATGATTCAGATCAGAGTACTTTTATTTTGCTACAGGAGGAGATATATCTAAATGTTTCTTTTTCTTTCTTTTGTCTTACATCATAAGAAGGTTAGCCAGGCTAGTATGAGGTGCTTGTAGAGTGTAACATAATGCCACCAAAAGGATTTAGGGTCCACAAGGACCACATTAGGCTGCATATGATAGAAGCTGCATGGCATGTATTCAAAATTTTTTGTTGGAACTGACCTGTATGTGGCATGACTCACAAATTCCCACTTGTATACAGCAACTGCAAATGCTGTAGGCAGCATGCTTAATGTTGAATGTCCCTTGTGTGTGTCATGAGCAAAAGAAAACTGTTGTGATATGAAGCAAGCATGTGATGTCAGGAAATTATCTGCATGTTACTGAGACATGCTGCCTTATGTTTGGCATGGATGACAGATATCTTCTCTTATCATGTTAATAGGCTTTCATTTATCTGTTAAATCTAATATTGATGTGCAGTGGTTTTGAATTTAATATTTATGTAGTAATTATGTTATTCTAATGATAGTGAAAATTAGGCAACTGAATTCTGTTGACACTACATTAATTTCAGTTTATCTGTAGAGTGAGGCTTGATGTCTAGATTAAAATATCTTTTTGCTGGGGCTTTTGTGATATCTTTCTGTTTTCTCCAGCATGATAACTTGGGAGGATTATTTCAATCTAATGCTTGGATCCCAAAAGTGGGGCTGTGCATGATTTGTGGTCTCACTGGCAAACACATTTCTCTCAATCATCAACTCTGTCTGATTAGATAAAAGAAAAGCAACAATGGTGGATTGACAATTGGACCATTCACATGACATGAGATGATAACTTGGTGCAGACACATCATGCAGCAAATCTAGTACAAGGTGGTGCTCAGACCAATTGCAGATAATATTCCTGGGGACAAGTATCCTTCAGTGGAGAAGTTGTCTCAAACATCCTAGAGTGCCATTGCCAGATCATTCAAACATTATCATTGAAGAAGCACTTGGAAGTGATCAATCCTTTTTTGAGTGGGACCACCCTACCCACCTGACTTGAGAGTTCAAGAAATCACAATAAGACATTGTGCCCAGTCTTTGATCTGTTACTGTTGTTCTGGATACTTTTCCCCCTTATGTCAGTGAATGATGGATAATGACATACTGTTGGTATTAGTATTGTCATGACTATTTAGGATCGATTATATAGATCTTTAAGTAATATTCTTAAAGAGCAATTGAATCTTGTTTTGAGGCTAGAATATGGATGATCCAATCTTCAGTTCCACTTGGCCACTACAATGTTATGTAAGGGCAAAGGTTCTAATGGATAAATCCTTTGAAAAGTTATCTTCTAATTGATCCATATAGTCAAAGGGTAGAACAGATAAGAACCACATAGCTCCAAAAGTGCAGGTGCATTCTGAGCCAGCAACAATTTCCATTCAATGGGAAACACAGCTCAGTGGCCATCTGGTGAAGCAATGTGGCCTTTCAGAGATTCAAGTGGTCACAGTGAAAAGCTTTTGTTCAGATGATGATGATGATGATAACAACTGCAAAGCTGTTGCCTCAGTGGCCTATTCCCACCTGAACATCATCATACATACAAGTCATCATATTTTATGTGAAGTTGGTGTTTCTTCCAACTTATTTGGTTGGCAGACCTATCAAATGCTGCATGGCCTACTTGTTCAATGACAAGGACCACATGCCAATCCACTGGTACTAGAAAAAGTTCTTGTGTGATTGATGTTTTGCATCATTGTCAGATCTGGATCCCTAGCTTGGGCCCTCTCTCTCTCTCTCTCTCTCTCTCTCTCTCTCTTAATCAACCTTGATACTTCTTAAATCATTTAGATTGAGAAAAACAAAAAAGAGCTTGAATCAATTGACACTGAAGGAGTGTTCTTATGTCCTTGTTCTCATCCAAGAGGATCAGTCATGTCAGTCAAATACTTTAGGAAAAAGGATATTGGTATTATTGCAGAACTTCTGTTAACATTCATCTTCTTTTTTCACATATTTGCCAACCAAATAACATAAAGTGCTATGTTTGTCATTATATTCTGTTAAAAGTATATATGTCACTTCAACATTGGTATCAGTCCATATGTGTTCATTCATCTTCTTTTTTTCACATATTTGCTAGCCAAATAATATAAAGTGCTATGTTTGTCATTATATTCTGTTAAAAGTATATATGTCACTTCAACATTGGTATCTGTCCATACATGTTTAGATAGGTTTTGCCTACATTATTGACACAATCATGGGGAACATTTTAACTTTATATATTTGGTTAAGTTTAACATCTTGTTTAACTTTACCTACATATTCTTTTTCCTAACTTCACCTTTGTCATCTCCATATGAATAAATATAGTTGAACATTGTTTAACACTACTGTTAAACTTTTTGAAATATTTTATCTGATAACATTACTTATTCCTGTCTCACCTGAGTCCAAATTGAACTTATCCACTTGATAAGTTTAACTTGATTACATATATAGTGAAACATTAATGTATTTTCAGAAAATAAATGAAAATATATATATATATATATATATATATTTGATGTCCTAAGAAGGTCTTCTTTCTAACAGAAACAAATTCTTAGCACAATTCATTTGTAATCAAGTAGGTAAAATTCATGACTGAAAAAAATATAGGGCAAATTACAGTGACTGAAGAGCAACATAACCATGAGTAAACTGTCCAAAATTGGACGAGCATTCTTAGGTGACACATGACATATGATTTTTTTCTCCTTCTCATAAAATACTAGTCTTGATGAAGGTCTTTATGGAAAAAGATTTATATACCTAAAAGGAGTATTATTATAGAAAAATATCATTGATGTCTTGGTTAGTCTGATGTCTTTTGAACTCGTATGTGTAGGATTGTCGGATGCACTTTCAAGATAACACATGCACAAAGACCAAGGTCGGAAGAGGTTTCCCAACCTGATCGCTTTGATGCTCAAGTTAGTAATTCGATGTCCCCAAATATGGATTCGAATAGTTCAAAATGAGTTCCTTGTAGTTTAAGATGTATTTTTATACCTTAGGGGATGAGAATAAAGTTTGTAATTGCCCGTCATAATAGATAATCCTTGTCATAATGGATGAGAATGAAGTTTTTGATTGTTTTTCTTGCCATAATGGATGAGAAGGAAGCTTGTTTTTACCTACTTTGAATCTTCATCTATATAGGTAGATTTGTGGAGGGTGACTTGGATCCCACGTGAAAATTACATATTAGTTGACATTATATTCCCTATAATTTATTCCCCCCTAAAGGCATGCTTTGGGATCATTGTGAGAGGGGTTTGAAGTGAGTCATTTAGTTTATTCATCATGGGAGCATCCGAGATTTCCTCTTGCAGGTCGAGCTTTTTCATCTTACACGTCTTAGGCATATTTCGCCTTATGCTTCTACTATAGTAGATTTCTACATATGTAGGTTGGGTTATCTTGACTCACATGTCTCGAGCATATTTCGACATGTGCCTCCACCATAGTAAATTTCTTCATGTTGGTTGGGTTTTCTTGACTCATATGTCTCAGGCACGTTGGCCTTATGCCTTTGTCGTGGTGAATTTCTTTATGTTGGTCGAGTTTTCCCAACTCATGTGTCTTGGGTATGTTTCTCCCTACACTTCCATTGTAGTAGATTTCTGCTAGCATAGGTCGAGCTTTTCCGACACATGCTTAAGGCACATTTCACCCTATGTCTCCGTCGTAGTGATTATTTTATGAGAGTCAAGTTTTCTCAACTCATACATCTTAGGCATACTTTATCTTGTGTCGCTACCATAGTGAATTTTTCTTCATGCGGGTCAGAATTTTTTGACTCACACGTCTCAGGCACATTTGGCCTTGTGCCTCCATTATAGCGGATTTCTCTTCACAAGATCAGGTTTTTCCAACTACACATCTCGAGTGCATTTGGCTTTATGCCTTTGTTGTAGCATATTTTTTTTCACATGGGTTGGGTTTTCTTAACTCATATGTCTCGGGCACATTTGACCTCGCACCTTTGCCGTGGCAAATATATCTTAGCGCGGGTTGAGTTTTCTAACTCACACGCCTCGGGCAATGTGGCCTTGCACCCTCCACTATATTGGGTTTCTCTTTGTGTGGGCCAGGTTTTCCTAATTCACATATCTCGAACATATTTGGTCTCACACTTCTATCATAGCAGATATATCTTGGCACGAGTCGAGTTTCTTGATCCACATACCTTGGTCACATTTGGCCTCGTGTCTCCGTCATGACAGATATATATTAGCATAGGTTAGATTTCATAGCTTATGCCTCGGGCACATTTGGCATTGTGCCTTTGCCGTAGTCGATTTCTCTTCATGTATGTTAGGTTTTCCCAACTTATGCATCTTAGGTGCATTTGACCCTTTGCCATAATGGATTTCTTTTTATACCGGTTGGGTTTTCTCGACTCATGTGTCTCGGGCGCATTTGATCGTATGCCTTTGCCTAACAGATTTTTCTTAACAAATGTCAACTTTTCCCGACTCATATATCTCGAGCGCTTTTGATCTTGCATTTCTACCGTAGCAGATTTATCTTCACATAGGTTATGTTTTTTCGACTCATGCGTCTTAGGCGCATTTGGTCTCGTGCCTCTGCCATGACGGATATATCTTATTTT
Organism: Musa itinerans; assembly: GCA_001649415.1. Taxonomy (NCBI): domain Eukaryota; kingdom Viridiplantae; phylum Streptophyta; class Magnoliopsida; order Zingiberales; family Musaceae; genus Musa; species Musa itinerans. The sequence continues at coordinate 240,512 of LVTN01000379.1, forward strand.
GGATCGGGTTTTTCCGACTTACATGCCTCAAGCGCATTTGGCCTTACGCCTCTACCATAATGGATTTCTTTTCATGCAGGTCGGATTTTCCCGACATGCATCTCGGATACATTTGGATTCATGCCTCCACCATGGTGGATTTTTTTTTACACAAGTTGGGTTTTTCGGACTCATGTGTCTTAAACACATTTGGCCTTGCACCTTTACTATAGCAGATTTCTCTTCACGTCGAGTTTTCTTGTCTCACGTGTCTTGGGTATATTTGGCCTCTTTCCTCCATCATGACGAATACATTTTAGTGTGAATCGAATTTCCCATCTCACACTTCTTAGGGCATTTGCTAATTCACATATCTCGAACATATTTGGTCTCACACTTCTATCATAGCAGATATATCTTGGCACGAGTCGAGTTTCTTGATCCACATACCTTGGTCACATTTGGCCTCGTGTCTCCGTCATGACAGATATATATTAGCATAGGTTAGATTTCATAGCTTATGCCTCGGGCACATTTGGCATTGTGCCTTTGCCGTAGTCGATTTCTCTTCATGTATGTTAGGTTTTCCCAACTTATGCATCTTAGGTGCATTTGACCCTTTGCCATAATGGATTTCTTTTTATACCGGTTGGGTTTTCTCGACTCATGTGTCTCGGGCGCATTTGATCGTATGCCTTTGCCTAACAGATTTTTCTTAACAAATGTCAACTTTTCCCGACTCATATATCTCGAGCGCTTTTGGAATATATCTTGGCATGAGTTGAGTTTCCTAACTCACACGCCCCGAGCGTATTTGATCTTGTACCTTTGCCATAATGGATTTCTTTTTATATTGGTTGGGTTTTCCCGACTCATATATCTCGAGCGCTTTTGATCTTGCATTTCTACCGTAGCAGATTTATCTTCACATAGGTTATGTTTTTTCGACTCATGCGTCTTAGGCGCATTTGGTCTCGTGCCTCTGCCATGACGGATATATCTTATTTTAGATCGGGTTTCCCGACTTACATGCCTCAGGCGCATTTGGTCTTGCGCCTCTACCATAATGGATTTCTCTTCATGGGGGTCGGATTTTCCCGACATTCATCTCGGATACATTTGGATTCATGCCTCCACCATGGTGGATTTTTTTTTACACAAGTCGGATTTTTCGGACTCATGTGTCTTAAGCACATTTGGCCTTGCACCTTTACTATAGCAGATTTCTCTTCACGTCGAGTTTTCTTGTCTCACGTGTCTTGGGTATATTTGGCCTCTTTCCTCCATCATGACGAATACATTTTAGTGTGAATCGAATTTCCCATCTCACACTTCTTAGGGCATTTGGCCTTGAGCCTCCGCCATAGTAGATTTCTTTTCACGTAGGTTGAGTTTTCTCGACTCATATGTCTCATGCGCATTTTGTTTTATGTCTTCACCATAGCAAATTTCTCTTCACGTAAGTTAAGTTTTCCTAATCACACGTATTGAGCACATTTGGTTTTACGTCTTTGTTGTAGTAGATTTCTCTTCACGTGAGTCGGGTTTTTCTGACTTATATGTTTTAAGTGCATTTGCCCTCGTGCCTCTAGTGGATATATCTTGGCATAGGTTGGGTTTCCCTACTCACATGCCTCGGGTGCATTTGGTCTCGCACCTTCGTCGTGGTAAATTTCTCTTGGGTTTCTCTACTCACATGCCTCAGGTGCATTTGGTTTCGCACCTTTGTCGTGGTAAATTTCTCTTCATGTCATCTCGAGTTTCCTAACTCATGCATCTTATGTGTATTTGTCCTTACGCCTCTACCATAGTGGCTTGGGCAAAATCATCGAGCTCGATGACATGATGCTCCAAGGAGATGTAGCCATTACTCTCGGCGATGTCGCCGTTGTGAGCATCATCAATATGCTTGAAGAGCTAGTCAAGGGTGATAGACTTTTCGCTGCCACTATCTCTAGAGTCTTAGTTGATGTTAACTCGGGGGCTATGGTGGTCAGGCAATCACGATCGATATCCTCTACCTTTGCCATTGAAAAAAATTATTGGTCCAATAAGGATCTCTTGAACCAAGAGGGAAGGTGCAGCAGTGGAAAATGGATGCTCAGATTTGATCTTCTCATGCCTCTGGCGGATATATCTTGGCATGGGTTGGGTTTCTCTACTCACATGCCTCAGGTGCATTTGGTTTCGCACCTTTGTCGTGGTAAATTTCTCTTCATGTCATCTCGAGTTTCCTAACTCATGCATCTTATGTGTATTTGTCCTTACGCCTCTACCATAGTGGCTTGGGCGAAGTCATCGAGCTCGATGACATGATGCTCCAAGGAGATGTAGCCATTACTCTCGGCGATGTCGCCGTTGTGAGCATCATCAATATGCTTGAAGAGTTAACCGAGGGTGATAGACTTTTCGTCGCCACTACCTCTAGAGTCTTGGTTGATGTTAACTCGGGGGCTATGGTGGTCGAGCAGGCAATCACGATCGATATCCTCTACCTTTGCTATTGAGAAAAATTATTGGTCGAATAAGGATCTCTTGAACCCAAGAGGGAAGGTGAAGCAGTGGAAAATGGATGCTCAGATTTGATCTCTATGTGGGAATTTGACATTGCCATTGTTCATGGAAAACCTTAAAGCACTCTCAAATTTTAATTTAATATAAGGGAAAGGAACTTGCCATTTGACTTGTGTTTTTCTTTTTTTGGTGAGATGGCAAAAGTGTCAAATGCCAACTATTGGGTGATGATCAAATGACAAGGATAAAAAAAATTTTAAAACAGAAGAGAACCATTAGTTCCTTTCTCTCACTTGATTTCTTTATTATGATCATTTTACCAACATGTCTTTGGAGGATAACATATTATTTATTTTATGCACCAAACTAGTCCAATGAACTTTCAACTCCTCCAAGGAAGCCAAGACCTTCAAACAATTACAACTTAAATCTACAAATATTATGCTACGAAATCATATGATGTCTTTCTTATCTCAACAATTCTTGGCTAAATGTCATCTCCTCAAAAACATATGTTACATTTTATGAGAACCTAATCATATTCACTCTTCAATTAGATGTGCTCCAACTCAATTTGTACACCTAATTTCTCCTGCAACGTTGAATTCGGGGCGCCGAGAACGATCCGACCCGCTAATCGTCCGGTCAAAATTTAGCCGCGTCCGGTGGGCCCCATCTGGACGTCAGATGGATGGACCCGATCAGCACGGGGGCTCCACGTGTCTCCCCGTCCGCGGCACGCTCCCCCGCCCCCGCCGCGCGTGCCCGTTCCGTGCTCCGCCGCTGCAGGGGAATTAATAACGGTGTTAGTGCGTGCGGTTCCCGTCCCGTCGTGGGTTGCGACCCCGAGCCGGGTCCATCCATGCGAACCGGATTCGATGTGGCCCAACCGAGCCGGTCCAATCTCCCGTCTCTGTGACCGCCGTAGAGAATTCCCGCGACGAGCATGGGCGTTTCCGTAAATGCATCCGAAGCGTAGCGCCATCCATAGAGAGCTTCGGCCGGAGGACGACCCGAACTATGTGGGAGACAACACGTGAAAAGACTAGATTATCCCTGCTTGGGCCGTGGTTGGAGCACTGGGTGATAACACGTGCGACGGGCTCCGCTGCTGACTTGGTGGCGCTCCGCACGTGCCTCACACCCCTTATCAACGCCGAGAGAGAGAGAGAGAGGGAGAGGTGAGCTCGCTCTCCTCCAATGGCTCATTGAATCGCGATTGGGGCGTTTAAAGTACCATAAAAAATAAGAAATAAGAAAAAAGAAGGAGAGAGAGACAGGGAGAGAGAGAGAGAAGAAGAAGAAGAAGAAGAAGGAAGAGGAAGGGGGATTGAAACCCTAGGGGGAATTGAGGACGGCTGCCATGGCGACGCCACAGGCGGGTGACGGGGTCCTCGCCCTGATGCCGCAGGAGGTGGCGAACTCGGTCGACCCGGCGCCTTCGTCGCCACCGCCGGCGGCGGCGGCGGCGTCACTCAAGGGTTCGGCGGAGAAGTCCCCGATCCTGATCTTCCTCTACTTCCAGAAGGCCATCCGGTCGGAGCTCGACCACCTCCACCACGACGCCGTCGAGCTCGCCACGGACGGCAGCGGCGACGTCCGCTCCCTTGCGGAGCGCTGCATCTTCCTATTCGACATCTACCAGCACCACTGCAACGCCGAAGACGCGGTACGGGTTTATGTACACTTGTATGCTTACTGGTTCCTTCGATCTCGAAGTTCTTATGTTTTAAGGATTGGTAATGGTAGGTGGTCCACAATTGCATCGATGGAAGGGTTTTAGGTGAAAGATCTTGATTTGTTGGAGAAGCCTTCGATCGTCGTGCAGCTAATACTATAACTTTGAATTGGTGATGGTCGTGGCATGACCGAAAATGATGTAACTAACTGCAATATAACAGCATCGTGTTGGCTGTCGATCGTTTAGCTCACAGGGAGAAGACTAATGGTTCTGGTTCTTTAGGCTGACTTTTTTATTAGGATTAGTATCAATGAGAAGTAATGATGAATAAGTCATTGATTGATGAGTTATAATGTCTTTATCACTGCTTATTTTTGGTATAGCAAGATGAACAGGCTTTGATAATAAATAACAGAGTAATATAATTGAGGGAATTTTGATCTTTTCAGGTCAGACATACTAATTAGTGGACAGGACCAGCTGAGGGTCGAGTTTCTGTTTTTTCTGGTCTGACCATCTGCTCCATTCCAGCTTTAGTAACAATGAATTTAGAATTATATCTTTCATTTCTTTGCTAAACCAGATAACACAGCTCCTTAGATAGGTTAGCATCGAACAAACCATAGAGGTTTAGAGTTTGTCAGATTAAGATAGTTTAAATTGACTATTTTTCACCTTGTATGAAACAAGGTTTAAATTAGCATGCTGTTGTATCATGGAAGAGGAACATCAGTTTATTTGCTTGTCAGTGTCTTAATATTTAGAAAGCGAGAACACTCTTTGATGGAAGAAGAGCAAGGCAGCATATTATGGATTACTTTTTTTATTCTAGGTGATAGTTTATAAAATTAGCATTTATCTGATATCACTATACATGCAGTATAAAATGAGTAGTCTAAAAAAAAAAGAATCCAGCCTTTGTTCCTGCACCTTTTGGATTCTAAATCTACTTATTTCTTGTCCCCGCATATCTAAAGCCAAATAAATCCAAATAAGATGTTTTAATTCAAGACTTGTATGCACTAAGCATTTATTTTGATTGTGCTGTAGATCAAAGTACTACATCTATAATAATTATTAGCAATTTGATAGCCGGTCACAGTAAGGTGATTTGCTTGAAAACTATCTAATATAAAAGAATTGGTAAGATAAAGCTGGTGTAAGTAAGACTTTTTTTTATATGAGAAATTGTCCTTTATGAAAAATGTAACATTTTCCAGAAAGAATTCCATCACTCCACAAAGAAGTACATGGAATTTGGTGTACACCACAAAGAAGTTGGTGTAAGTAATTTGAAAATCATGGTACATAGTTAATGTTAGAGATGACACCCAATGTGGTATTTCTTTAAAAGTGGACTTGCTAACATTCTTTTCATGGTATTACTCTTCTGTCGCACTATTTTTCGACAATCATTTACACAAAAGTTAGGTATTCAAGGAGTGTATGAATGGTAATTTCATACCATCATTCTAATAGTCATTCTCATTTTAGCTGATTTCTTTTTAGAGCTAGGATACTCGTGACCAGTGTCCACAATGGTAGAGAGGAATAACAGGAGAAGATGAGAGGAAGAAGCAGAAAGGATTAAGAAAAATATTAGATTAGAGGAGGAAGGGAAAAGGAGAGGAGGCTATGGAAGTGGAGGAGAAATTAAAAAGATAGATCACATGCTTGCCATGGTGCTATCTTTTCTCAAAACATTTTGTTGCTCGGAGTGCACTGTGTTGGATACATGCCAAACACTTCTTGAGATGTGTTGGATACATGGAACATACTAGGACATATGCGTCAGATACATTTGTTAATAATAATGTTTGTAGGGCACTTATTTTACCTATGTAGGGAATCTAGACATGTTGAACACAGATTCATTCGTTAATAGTAATGTATGTAGGGCACTTATTTTACCTATGCAAGGAATCTAGACATGTCCAACGCAAATAATATGTGTACCTTGGGTTTTTAACTTATATGACTGCAGATCTCTAATATTTGTTATATGAATTTGAGGTATGCAATGAATGATTTTTGGAATTTTTATGCTTCTAACAAGGTACACATACAAAGATCACAAAATGCAACAAACATATCTTCAGATTTGAAATTATTAGCATACATAAGCTACGTAGTTATTAAGTGCTGTGCCTATGCCATGCCATGTTCTACTTCTCTAAGATTAGAAGTGACCCATGTTCATGTGTGTGCTTCACAGATGTGACTTACTTTCTTATGTTTGTTCCTAACATGTCTTTAGTTGCTAGCCTGCTGCTGAGACTCCTAGCAGATTGGTTATTTATCTGGTACGTTGAGACATATTTCAACATCCTGTATTTAGTGGGAGTCATGTAATGTGACCTCTGCTTGTTACCCAAAGCTTCTATCTTACATGTGCCCTAAGATTCCTTACAAGTCATTCTTTACATGATTTTTCTTTTAAGGGAAAAGGGAAAAAACACAATTTTGCACCTTGATTTGTGCATTCCTTGCATTTGCCAAAGTCCATGTTCTGGGAACTTGAAATTTATGGGAATTGGAAAATCTAGGTCTATTTGTCTGGAAGATTGTAGCACATCTTTTAGAGCTTTGGCAGGGTTGCTCGTTTGATATTTATGGGATATTAGAAAGAGTTATTTTTTAACTTTTTAGTCTTTATTTGGAACCTAACTTGAGATATTTTGAGTTGGGTGTCAAATGGAATTTACATTAGATTCTGTAGTCTCTTTCTTAGAGGTTATTTGTGCTTTATTGAAGAAAAAAGGCCATCATAATTTTTCAATTTTAATAATTGTAACCATGAAAAAAACTGATTTGATATATGTAACCATATGTTGTTATTAATTTTTAAGGTTATCTTTCCGGCTCTTGTTACATGATTCAGTTTTCAATTTTTTATATTTGAAACAATGAAGAAAACTGATATGATATATGTAACAATATATATTTTTATCTATGTTCAAGGTTATCTTTCCAGCTCTTGATACACGCGTCAAGAATGTGGCTAGAACGTATTCTCTAGAGCATGAAGGGGAAAGCCATCTTTTCTATTTTGTGTTTGTTTTATTAAAGTCACATATGACACATGATGATCGTCTTCGGAGAGAACTAGCTCTTCGTATTGGAGCAATAAAAGCATTATTTAGCCAGCAGATGCCTAAGGAGGAAAAGCAGGTATTTGTTTCGGAGGATCATTTCCGAAGAGAACTAGCCTCCCGCACTGGAGTCATAAGAACGGCACTTGTCCAGCATATGTGTAAGGAAGAAGAGCAGGTATGTGTTTCTAAGATTTTTTTTTTTTAATATTGCATATAAGAATGCAAATTATTTTTTCAAGGTTTCTTAAACATGATCAGCACTTGCTGTTTATTGAACTTGTACAAATTTTCTTACAGTTTAATGACCAGGATTTACAGACAAAGTTCTTGGCTTAGTTAAAATTGTCTGCATCTTAGATATAGAGATGTTTAAAACTTTAAATCACTGAAGTCTAGTGTCAGAAAGTTCTTTCTTGTATTTGGCAGTGTCAAAAAAATTAATATAATTGCCAGATGTTTCATACTACATGTTTTGTCTTAGCTGCCTTTGTGTAGGTTCTCCTTTGTAGTATAAAATTATTTTCGTGATAGCATTTTTGCTAAGATATGTTCATGTAGAACTTTGTTCTTTTCTTTTAGTTCATCCAGAAATAAATGACAAATGGACTTAACTATTCTCTTTTCTGATGCCTTTGTTGTATTGATTACAAGGACACATCATGAGGCTTATGCATATATGGACTCAAATATTTTACAGAGATGGAGGATTATAAAGTCTTACTAAATATTAGATGTATAGTATGCAATTTGTGAGTAAGATGCTTGATCTTGTGTTTTCATTCTGAACTGCTTGATCTTGCAACTGCAATGAAGTTAATCTCAAAAATTTGGTCAGCTGATGGTCATTTGAAGGTATTCATGCATGCAAATCAAGGATAATTCGGCCATTGGCTTTCCCTTGTCCTTTGTAGATCCATTGTTCACCTATTTATTGACCTTGTGTTACCACATGATGTACATCGATGTATTCTATCAACAGCTTTTGCTTTCCAATCTTATGTGCACTTTCAAGCTAAAGTCACCAATCAGCATATTTTTACATGATCTGAAATCAACATCAAAATGAAATGGTTCCATGGATTACTTGGGGAAGTTTCTTTCTTTGGGCTATATTGGATTAAACAAAGAAGTTGGAAATTTTGGTGTTTATGTGGTCTCATATTATCTTTTTTGCTTTAATATAGGCTTTGGTCTATAGCATGGTTTAATATAGGCTATATTATCTTTTTTTGCTTTAATATAGGCTTTGGAAATTTTGGTGTACCAAATTTCTTGTTTCTGATTTAATGACACATAGAAGAAGCATTTGCCATTTGTTGTTGCATAGTGTGTTTGAGGCCATTAGAGGTGATTATCTTTAAAATCATCCAAGACAAACAAACAATGCATGTGTGTGTGAACTTGAATTGTTTGTGCAACTTAACAGTCTACAGCATGGTTCACCTTACCGGTCTGTATTGGTGTACCGATCTGTCACGGACAAAACTGTAAACAGGGTGTTTAATGTAATGCTCATGTATGTCCGTATCTTTTGGTTTGTTCATGCTTTGCACAGCATGTAGAGGGACGGTCGAAGGCTTAACAACCCCATTTTAGTTGGGTTAGGTGTCCGTTTTAGGCTTTTGTAAATAAAGGTTGTGTCATGTGGATACTTATGAGAGATGTTCGGTCTGTAGTGGATCATTTTGGATCTTTTGTTATGCGACCATTCAGAGCTTGTGAAGTCTGTTTGTAATTTGCATTGGCTACGAAGTGTTTACTGAAATGATTGCTTGTGGATCTCGAGTGAGACGCTTTCTCTAACCCGTTTTCTCTTTTGTAGGTCCTAAGGGACCATAGGAGGTTTCGGGGAGGCTAACCTTTGTGAACAGACACGCAAGGGTGTCGTACGACTTAGGAAAAAACAACTAAGTCTGTGATAGATCGGTTGTTGGTACGATCGTTATATCGACATATGGTACGGTGGGGCATACCAACAGATTAGTATGTATCGCCTATATTAGTCTTCTATCGGATCGGTATGTACCGCCTGTTCTAGGTGGTATGTTGTAGTATGGCGAACCTTGATCTATAGTAAAGGACCATACATTTGATCTAAAATAAAAACTCAATGATGAAGACTATTCAAGCAACTGAGAAATTGAAATAACATGGAGACTGATGTTGTTGTTATATAATCTGTTATCTACAAACTAAGGTTATGGAAGGTATCTGTCTCTTTATTTGGATTCTAGAGACTAGTATAATTCAAATGTCCAGAAATCTATAATCTAAATGGTTAATTAGTATTGTATGGACTGAGACAACAGATGCAGGACAAGTTTATAAAGAATGAATAATAGATTGTTAGGATGCAGGACAACCATTCTTGCCTGTTTGGGTAAGTGTTGTACTGCCCTGTCGAACATTCCCCTTGAGATCTCTTCTAATCCAATCGATGCTATGTTCTCACTGCAAGTCGCAGCATTTTTACATGCTCCTGTTATTTGCTATGTTGAATTCATTATTAAAAATTACATTTGAGTGTCAAGAATTTTACCAGAAGTTCTTATTTCATACCATATTTTCTGGAACCATTAGTCCAATTTTGCTTTATTCATTAAGTGAAGCTAACCAAAGGTCACCTGTTTTTAGTAGCATTTTACAGATGAAGGTAGAAATTGAATTCTGGCTGTTTCTGTTGTTGGATGTGGTATGTTCTGATTTTGACATTAGTTGTTCCTGTAGTTGGATGTTTCATGGATCTATTTTACTAATAAATGATTAGTCAGCATCTATTTATGACTGTGCCACTGTTGTGTTCTTTCTTCGAGACCTAATACTACATGATATTTTCTGCCAAATATATGTTGTGGCTAATTCGTTTGTGGTGGTACAGGTCTTTCCCTTGCTTATAGAGAAGTATTCATTTGAAGAGCAGGCTGATCTGGTTTGGGAGTTCTTATGTAGCATCCCTGTGGATATGATGACAAAGTTCCTTCCTTGGCTTTCATCTTCTGTTTCACCTGAGGAACACCAAGATATGATCAACTGTTTGGGGAAGATAGTACCAAACGAAAAACTTCTTAAACAGGTAATATTTTTCTTCATACGAGATTCCTTTTGTCTACAAATCGAGATTAACTTGACTAGCATTGTTATTTGTTTGAAACATGTAGGTCATATTTACTTGGATTGAAGACAAAAGCATGGCTGACATGGGAAAAAGTCATGTTGATGATTCTCTATCACAGAGTTCTACACCTTGCAGGTCCATTGATGACACTGAGAAGTATGCCTGTCTTTCTGATCTTTCCAGAACTGGGAAGAGAAAACATAATGAACCAGACAGCAAAGCTATTGATCTTGGGTTGCACCCGATAGATGAAATATTGCATTGGCATAATGCTATTAGAAAAGAATTAAATGAAATAGCAGAATGCGCAAGGAAAATACAGCTTTCTGGAGATTTATCTGATTTGTCTGTCTTCAACACAAGGCTTCAATTTATTGCTGATGTGTGCATCTTTCATAGGTAAGGGACTTTGTTATTTTTTATTGAATGGAAGCAGATAAAGTTTATACGAATTCTGGTTAAGAGCTCTCTTGGATGTTACATTCTTTGCATGACCTATTTTTTGTTATTATATGAAGCTCATAACCAATTAACCATTCTGAAAGAAGTGGACCATGATGTATAGAAAATTTGAACTTACTATATGACTATATGTCTCATATAACAAGTTTGCCCAGTGCCCTTACACTAAGAAGCACAGGGACTGCATTTGAGATAACGAAGTACAACATGAAATAGCAGTGATTTAAGCAATCTTTACACATTCACCATTATTCTTGGACTTAGTGCTTGAACTCGTCTATTGACAAATAGCATTTTCTGCACATGCAGTTATGCTGAAGACCAAGTAATATTTCCAGCAGTATCAGATGGAATGGAATTCCTTTTGCTGGACCATGCAAATGAAAAAATTCAATTTAACAAGTTTAGGTGCTTAATTGAAGAAATCCAGAGTGCAGAGGCCAATTCTACTTCTGTAGAATTCTATTCTGAGTTTTGTTCGCATGCTGATCAAATAATGGATACTATTCAGAAGCATTTCCATAGTGAGGAAGCTGAGGTACGCTGATATGGACAACATTAACTTTATTGTTTTCTTTTGAGTATCTGAAAATACATTTGTACTTCTCTTTTTTTAGGTTCTTCCTCTTGCCAGGATGCATTTTTCTTCTGAGAAACAGTGTAAGCTTCTTTTCAGAAGTCTGTGTGTTATGCCCTTGAAACTGTTAGAGCGTGTTTTACCATGGTTTGTTGCAAACTTAAGTGATAAGGAGGCGAGTCAGTTTGTCCAGAATATGCATCTAGCTGGTCAGTTCTCTTATGTATCTTTACTCTTCACTTTTGCCACATCATTTTACCAATTTTTTAAAGCTAGCTAAGATTGATGTTTCATGGCACAGCCTCATCATCTGAAGATGCACTGGTCACCCTTTTTTCTGGTTGGGCATGCAAGGGTAGGAGCGAGGATATTACCAGTTCTGGCAAGTTCATATGCTTGACTTCAAAAGCAATCTGTTGCTTCCCTTTAGAAGACAGTACTGAGTCAGAAGAAGATCGCAGACATAATTTCTGTGCATGTTCTTGTCTACTTGGGTGTGAGAAAGGCTTGACAATTCTGAAATCTGAGAACAATGCTAGGCCTATTAAACGAGGCAACTTTTCAGGATTATATGGAAATTCTGGTGAAATCAACACTTCAGAAAGTAATGAAATCTACAGTGTGTCATGTAGCCAAAAGTCATGCTGTGTACCAGGGCTGGGAGTTGCTAGCGCCAACACTGGAATAAGTTCACCTGATGCTTCAAAGTCTCTGCTTTTTTCATCTTACAATTCTTCTGCCCCTTACTTCAAGTCCAGTCTCTTTGTTCCAGAGATGGAATTGAATTTATGTAGTATAGAGAACACTTTGAGGCCAATTGACAACATATTTAAATTTCATAAGGCGATTAGCAAAGATGTGAAGTATTTGGATGATGAATCCGGAAACCTTATACCTTATGTTGATACTGTTCTTCGGCAGTTCAGTGGAAGATTTCGCTTGTTATGGGGTCTATACAGAGCTCATAGTAATGCTGAGGATGATATTGTTTTCCCAGCTTTAGAATCAAGAGAAACACTTCATAATGTGAGTCATTCATACACCCTTGACCACAAGCAGGAAGAAAAGCTATTTAGAGATATTTCTGTAGTACTTTTAGAGCTCTCACAACTGCATGATGGCTTGGGAATGAACATCAGTAAAGATGCTGCAAGGGGAAGCAATTCTGATTCTCATGTAGTTGATCACACTAGAAAACATAATGAGCTTGTCACTAAGCTTCAAGGAATGTGCAAATCTCTACGAGTTACTCTTGATAATCATATCTTCAGAGAAGAGCTTGAATTATGGCCATTATTTGACAAGCATTTTTCAGTGGATGAGCAAGATAAGATTGTTGGACGAATAATAGGAACAACAGGTGCAGAGGTCCTCCAATCAATGCTACCATGGGTAACTTCTGCTCTTAGTCAAGAGGAACAGAATAAGATGATGGATACATGGAGACAGGCAACCAAAAACACCATGTTTAATGAGTGGCTAAATGAGTGGTGGAAGGATACTCCCTCATTGTCTACAGATGCAACAGAGAGTTCTGGTCTTCCAAAAGGTCTGTAATCTAATCATGTCTTTTACTGTTTGTACTTTATATAATTCTCAGTGTTGTGGAAATTATAATTCTTTGCTGACTTTTTTTACTACAAATGACTATCAAATTGTTGCATCCATAGAGGTTGATCACCAAGAAAGTCTCGAGCAAAGTGACCAGATGTTCAAGCCCGGTTGGAATAATATATTTAGGATGAATCAGAATGAGCTCGAATCAGAGATAAGGAAGGTTTCACGAGATCCAACAATTGATCCACGAAGAAAGGCATATCTTATACAAAACTTAATGACAAGGTTTGTGTTATTTAATCTTCTGTATGTGCTAATGTGACATTTAAGTAAGTAATTTAGATGGACATTGCAGTCGCTGGATAGCTGCTCAGCAGAAATTACCTCAAGCTAGAACTGAGGAAGCTACAGAAGGAGAAGACATACCTGGATGCTCTCCATCCTTTCGAGATCCAGAGAAACAAATATTTGGCTGTGAGCATTACAGGAGGAACTGCAAACTTGTTGCTGCATGTTGTAACAAATTGTTCACATGCAGATTTTGCCATGACAAAGTCAGTGATCATTCAATGGACAGGTATTATCCTTGATGCTGCTGATTTTTTTCCTCATGTAAAATGTCGCAGCACTGTGCTTGGCTGTAGTTCCATTATTAGTAACTTGTTTTATTTTCTTGTATAAATTTGTATAACTAAGTTGATGTACTAAAAGGTTTAAATGCAAGTGATTTTAGGAAATATTTCATTTAATGTGAAAAAATCAATATTTTAAGTGAGATTAAATTCTTGGGACTCCCTAAAGGAACCTAGTTTGTGCACGGCCTAAATATTACCAGGATCTAATGGATTAATTGCAAAAACTAAAGTAATGAAGGCAACCTGCTGTACATTGTCATTTGGGTAGAAGTTTAAGTTGCATTCATGTGAACACTAAGTAGTATGGCCATATTGTGTTGGTGACCGTCGACTTACATAATTGAATCAATTCACCCAGTGATGCAACTGCATGCTTTGTCTAGGCTGTGTTTATATGTGAAATTTACTAGTTGCCTGCCAGATCCTTTTTTGTGTTGAACTTGCTGCATATCAGTGTATGTCATGCAATTTGGTGTGTATCCACCTGTTTGGGATGGTATATATTATGGTGCAAACCATGCAATCAATATTCTGCATAATAGGATGTTCTACTTTTAAAATGTACTTGGTTGGTTGTTGGTGCTATCTTATTGGTTTTTCACTTCATCTTTTCTTATGATGCTGGTTAGAATTGGATTGTATGTGGATTGAAAGTATTGTTCTGTCCTGTGTTAAGTATTCTCTTCTTTGGCTGTTGAGCTTGCTCCAATCACTTATGGGCAATAATATTTTTTCTTCATAAAAGGATGCCTTACATGAGAAGGATTGAACCTTGCTCATTAACCTAAACATCTTGGAGTCATGCCCAATGTGGGATCTTTAAGGTCCTCCTTGTGACACAATAGGTCATATTACTTCGGAGCATATATTGTTATTGCGTTGGTGGATAGAACCCTTTGCTTTAGGGTGCTCCAAACATATCGCAACTGATAAAAGGTTTCCCAGGTTTAAGTTCTTGCTCATGTAGCTTGCATACAGGAATTTCAGATCTGATATTTATGTATATATATATATATATATATATGTATATGTATATATATATATGTATATGTATGTATGTATGTATGTATGTACATGTATATATATGTATTAGTTGGACTAATTGGTGTAAGAATTTTATTTGGCTTTCAAATGGTGAAACTCACCTCCTCTACTGGACAATGTTAGCAGTTTTGGGTCCCTTGGCTAGGACAATATTATGATGCCAACCATTCTTTCTTGTCCTTTGCAGAAAAGCAACAAGTGAAATGATGTGTATGCGTTGTTTGAAGGTTCAACCAGTTGGTCCAACTTGCAGGACACCTTCCTGTGCTGGATTCTCGATGGCGAAGTATTATTGCAATATCTGCAAGTTTTTTGATGATGAAAGGTTGATGACTCAATACTGCATTTCTAATAGCATTTTGGCATTAGGAAAAATAAATGTTCCTTTTTTTTTTTGCTTTACTTTTCTTTTATGGAACTTCCCTATTTGACTTATACCTAGTGTTAAAGAACCATTTATTTATCTTTTTCATGTTTATCTTGAGCATCTAGACATTTATTTGTGCATAAATATAGATTGCTTTAAGGGAAATGTATTCTTTTAAACACAATTCTTAAACCTCTGCATATAAACATTTTTCTATATAGTTTAAATTTCCTTATAGACAATAATAGTTGTGTCCTATGCACAACAACAGTCATCGTTCAATTCTTGAGAATCAATTATATGAACTACTGAAACTAGTAAGTGAAGATCTCGATTTATTTTTGTAGGTGCCCAATTTTTTAGTCAAATGAAGTAAGTGTTAAGGTATGAAAGAAAACCCCACAGTGTGGTTTTGACTTCTCTTTGGAATTGACTCTCAGGAAAATCAACTGTTATGTTTTGTGCAACCTCTTGTTTCCTATAGGTGTCATTTCTGGGTCTCAAGCTGAAACAGTTTAGTTAGTTAATCATTTGTTTCTAGTTATTCAAGACTCAAAGGGAATTCCATGTTGGAACTCCTCGGTGTTCTCGGCTCTTGTTTTGTCAAAATCCTTAGCAAATTATAGTTGTTCCTGATCATTGAGCTTGAGGTTTCATGCACAACTATGATTCCTAGATTGCCTGTGTAATGATAAAATATCATTTGTAGAGGTTATCAAATGATATTTGCAAGAACAAACCCTTACAGATATGATCTTGCATTCAGTATTGTCTTCACAGTTCTCTATGTGAAAGTCTCAGCATCACATGTCACCTACTAACATAGATCATTAGTAATTAGCATAATGTGTTGTTTGAGCCAAAAATTAATAAAACTAAGATAAACTTTAATCAAATCGATAAATGATATGAAAAGACTGAGTCCTCTAACAAACAAATCTACATGTTTCAATTAGCTAATCCTGTAATTTTTATTTTTCAGAAATGTGTACCACTGCCCATTTTGCAACTTATGTCGTGTTGGAAAAGGACTTGGCATAGACTTCTTTCATTGCATGACATGCAATTGTTGCTTGGGTATGAAATTGAAGGAGCACAAGTGCCGGGAGAAAGGTCTAGAGACAAACTGTCCGATTTGTTGTGATTTTCTGTTTACATCAAGTGCAGCAGTAAGAGCTCTGCGCTGTGGACATTTCATGCATTCTGCATGCTTCCAAGTATGCCCTTATTCCTGTCAAGTATCTTTTGTTTTTCTTTGAGGCTTTATTTGTTAGCTGTGATGTTGTCCTGCATGTTTTTTATTCAGGAAGTTGGTTGATAATTAGCTAACTTTTTTGTTTCTGCCTAGGCGTACACTTGCAGTCATTACACCTGCCCAATTTGCAGCAAATCCTTGGGAGACATGGCGGTAAGTTATCAGTATTTCTTCCAAGATTAAGCATTTTTTTATATGTTTGTAAGCATAGGTAGTTTCGAAGGATTCATTGTATATGTTGATTATTTGCAAGAAAGAAAGGAATGATTTTGCATCCACTCAAACAGATGAAATGACAAATCCCATAGGCAAATAGGTGATAAGATTATGACCTATCCTTTCTTCATTCTTTCCTTGTGTTAAACCTTAAAAATCTCCATGTTATGTCTCTATATGGTCATTGAATCCCTTTAAACATACTAGTATTTCTAAAATGGTCGCATCTTCACACATCCAGAATTCTTATTTGATTTGATCATCTGATTCAATTTAAGGATCACCATAAAAGTTATCAATTTCTCTAGTATTCTATTACTGACTATTTTAGTCCCTTGTCTGAAACTGATTCTGCTTCAGATTAGGCACAAATTTCTGAACCCTTATTTTTTGGGATCACCAAGTTCAATCACTGATCCTGAGTTGATTATAGCAGCCTGAGCAATGACCAGCCTTTCAAACTAATTTTGGTCAGTGTCAGTTGATCCCAGGTTGATTTCTAGCCAATTCCGTTGATCCCAGCTCATCTTTGGCTCATCATGCAGATTATGACTGATTTTTGTCAGATCTTCTTATTTCAAAGAAACCATAAAACTATTGGGTTTGTTTGTCTGGCTGCAGAACCTATCCTCATCCTTAGCTGCCAAACCTATCCATGTCCTAAATCCTATGATCAATCTTGAAGCCGATCGGAATCTTGTAGATACTGCTGCAATTTTTTAATGAAATCCATATCTACAATAAAGCCTATATCTGATGCACTTAGTTTCATAAATTTTCACCTACCTGATTTTACGTTTACAAATTATGTAGATCCTCTTTCTAATTGTTGTATCAACTAACTTTAACATGTTTCCTAAAAGTGTTCTTACATCTAAGTGGTCTTCTAATCTGTTCTTTGTTCCATGGAGCATGCAACGATAAAGATGCTATTCATTATTTCGAAGTGACAATTTAGCCCCAAAATATATTTGGTTCCGGTTCATGTTTCATGCATGATCAATCAAAATGTAGCTGGTAAGTTAAGGCATCCTCCTTTTCAGGATGAGGGCCATCTGTGAAAAGGATGTGATAGTAAGCATGCATAGGGCGCAATTCTTTCTAGTTTCTAGTATCATGCATAATAGCTATATTGGAACACAATTGAACAAAAATTTACAAGCATACAAAATGGTAATTGAAAGAGTGCAAATATTATCATGCATAATAGCTATATTAGAACACAATTGAACAAAAATTTACAAGCGTACAAAATGGTAATTGAAAGAGTGCAAATATTTGCTAGAGCATGCTTGCTATACAGCATATAATTCCTTCAGCTTTCATTTCTTCTAATTGGAAATGGTTGTGCATTTGTTCAGGTGTACTTTGGCATGATTGATGCCTTGTTGGCTGCTGAAGAGCTTCCTGAAGAGTACCGGGATCGATGTCAGGTATCAAACAACTATCTTGATATGCTACATGATACTGAACTAATTGCTATTTCGTAACACCCAGGACATACTATGTAACGACTGTGGCAAAAAGGGAACATCTCGCTTTCACTGGCTTTACCACAAATGTGGTTTTTGTGGTTCTTACAATACCAGGGTGATCAAGACCGACACAACCAGTTGCTTCACATGAGATTAGTGCAGGAATCCCCTTGTTTTTGTTCAAT
Source organism: Musa itinerans (assembly GCA_001649415.1). Classification (NCBI taxonomy): domain Eukaryota; kingdom Viridiplantae; phylum Streptophyta; class Magnoliopsida; order Zingiberales; family Musaceae; genus Musa; species Musa itinerans. Next base: position 258,669 of record LVTN01000379.1, read on the forward strand.
ATTTTTTTTTTCTTCATGTGTGTAAATATACACTTAGCAGCAACTTCTACATCTGTGCTGTAGCACTCATAGTCCATAGCCTATCCCATTTTTTCACAAATGCAGAAAAGGGCAATTATATGCATTTGAAAATACTTGTTTTGCCTACTCTGGTCTTTGGTCTTTGTACTAGTGAGGCCTCTCATTTCTTTTTTATCCTCTTAAAATGGAAGATGGCGGATGTACCTCATTCCACAGTGGAAATTTTGATTAACAGGAGAGTTCAAATATCAATGGATTTACTTAGTCAGTTGAATTGGACATTGGTGTTTATCTCATGACATTATGTTGTCATCGAAGCATCAAACGCGGATGTTCTTCATTCACTCTGTGATCTGGTAATTCATCATAGAGGAGAACTCTTAATATATTTTTAGTGTTCTCCTCCCTAATTTGTATCATGAAATAGTACCCTTTTGGTGTGCACATTTTAACTGTGTCAACAACATTGGATGCCCCTGCTTCTGTTCATTGTCGAGGCCAACTTAAATCTGATTGATGTATGGTTGGTAGAGTATGGTGGTGCATGAAGGTTTCCAAGATGCATGAAGTCATCTCTCCTGCTTACAGTTTGGATAGAACAGCAATTGGGTTCCCTAAAGAGTGACAGTCAGCTCATTATGTCTACGTCACAATGTAGCATTTTTGTTGGACAATCTGATGTTGTCTGATATTTACTCTGCAAGTGACCATTGTTTTTTCTCTAAGCAGTGACATTATCATCTGATACGGTATATTTTGGCCCCCAAGACATGCCAAGTCAGAATCTGTACTAAGACACTGCTCATCCTCGGGAACCCCGAGACGATGTTGCCCCCAAGATATGCCATGTTAGAATCCGTACTAAGGCACTGCTCAGCCTCGGGAATCCCGAGACGACGCTGCCTCCAAGACACGCCAAGTCAGAATTCATACTAAGGCACTGCTCAGCCTGTCCACCACGTCAACCTGCGTACGATCGACCCACGTACAATAATATAAAGGCCTCTAGCTAGCATCTGGCTAGGAGGGAGGCAAAAATCAATTGATCACTTGACTGACTTTCTCGTCGGGTGATTTAGATGAGTGCCATTTTCGTAAGAAAACGTGGCCACCTCACGAAGGCGAGCTGCCAACCACCCGGGAATCGTCGTCCAGTGCATGAAGGAGAACAGTCAACCGGCCCGGATCCCGACCAATGCCAACCAGCACTCCTTCCCAAGGGCGTAGCCACCTCACAAAGACGAGCTGCCAACCACCCGGGAATCGCCGTCCAGTGCACGAAGGAGAATAGCCAACCAGCCCGGATCTCGACCAACGCCAACCAGCACCTCTTCCCGAGGGCGCGGCCACCTTACGAAGATGAATTGCCAACCACCCTGGAGAAGGAGAGACACAGCTCGGCATACACAGCGCCCGGATCAACACACCAAGGAACGCTGATCAACACCCCGTCGTGAGTGCCCGGTCGACCTCATCATCCCACTCACCCCCCCCCCCAAAGAGCCCATAAAATTGGCCCCCCGACCTAAACCACGGACCTAATCGTGCTAACTCACCAGCCACAATATATTTGTTCACTAATATTTTGGCGGTAGGAGGACCCATGTTGTAGGAGTATATGGCGAGAGCTCTCCCCAGGAGAGAACCATCGACCGATCGCCCTTCCATCGAACCGGAAAGTCAGGCCCTCCTCGCCCCCGGATACGAGGGGATCCCGGCTTCGACGCCAGATCGCTACTGGCACCTGTTCAGCGACCCGGGGTTGTCGCCCCCGGGGCTCACCATAGGGCCCTCGGTCGTGACACTCGAGGCGTTCCTTAGCCTAACCAAGCAAGTGCAGGCCATGACGGGCATGATGCAGACGCTCACTCCAATCATTCCTCATATCGTGCGGCTAGTAATTCCCTCGATTGACCCGACCCAACAAAGGCCAAGCATGGAGCAAGTCGGGACGGCAGAAGCCCGAGACCAAATGACGGACCCAAGAGGTCCGCCCGAGCAGAACTTCCTCGCCAGCGTGCGACCTAAGCCTTCCATGGCCACCCTGCTCGTGTTATCTCAGCGACAAGACGAGTCGCTCTCTTAGTTTGTGATACGTTTCGCCATTGAAATCTGGGGATTCCCGGACGCTCACCCCTCTTTAATCATGCAAGCGTTTCTGATGGGCTTGAAGCCTTCAAGGTTCTTCTGGTCATTGATTGAGAAGCTGCCAGTAACCATCCCCGAGATGCTCCAGCGCACCAACCAGTACATCGTCGCCGAAGCTCTGGTGGCGGGAAAGCATAGGGACAGCAAGAGGCCAAGGGCGGAACAATCCTAGGGAACGACCTCAGCAGCCCCGGTGCAACCCTGCCAGAGGCTCGATTGACAAGAGATACTGCTCCCGAGGCCCCCGCTTCTCCCTCTGAGCATGTTCCACCGGGACTACGACCACAGCACGGAAGATTGTCGTGACCTCCAGAATCAAATCGAGGACTTGATCCAAAAAGGTCACCTCGGGCGCTATCTCAAGGAACCCCGAGAAGCGACTCCATGTCCCAGGGGACCCATCGAAAGACGTCTCGTCATCCAAAATCTCCCGCCGAAAAGCCACTCGCGACAAGAGGTCCACAGGTTCGCCAGATTGATTCCCGACTTGAGGCTCGCCGGCCCAGCTCCTGCCCGAGTCGCTCCAGATCAGTTCCCGACCTGAGGCTTGCCGGCCCAGCTCCAGCCCGAGCCGCTCCAGATCGATTCTCGACCCGAGGCTCGCCGGCCCAGCTCCTGCCCGAGCCGCTCCAGATCGGTTCTCGACCTGAGGCTCGTCGGCCAAGCTCCTGCCCGAGCCGCTTCAGATCGGTTCCCAACCTGAGGCTATCGGCCCAACTCCTGCCCAAGCCGCTCCAGATCGGTTCCCGACCTAAGGCTTGCCGGCCCAGCTCCTGCCCGAGCCGCTCCAGATCGGTTCTCGACCTGAGGCTCGTCGGCCAAGCTCCTGCCCGAGCCGCTTCAGATCGGTTCCCAACCTGAGGCTATCGGCCCAACTCCTGCCCAAGCCGCTCCAGATCGGTTCCCGACCTAAGGCTTGCCGGCCCAACTCCTGCTCAAGCCGCTCCAGATCGATTCTCGACCTGAGTCTTACCGGCCCAGCTCCTGCCCGAGCCGCT
>LVTN01000380.1:4578-15345 GCA_001649415.1 Musa itinerans
TGGACCTATGAATACAAAATCATTTGGTGGAAGTCAATATTTTCTATTGTTTACTGATGATTATAGTCGCATAAGTTGGGTATATTTTCTGAAACTAAAATTTGAAACATTTGATAATTTTCGAAAGTTTAAGGCACTTGTAGAAAGGCAAAGTGGTAGACACATAAAGACACTTCGGACAGATAGAGGTGGTGAATTTTTATCTAATGAGTTTAGTTTTTTTTTGAAGAAAATGGTATTCGTAGAGAATTGACAACACCATACATACCAAAGCAAAATGGTGTAGCTGAACGTAAGAATCGGACTGTCGTTAAAATGATAAGAAGTTTGCTTAAAGGAAAATAAATTCCAAATCAGTTTTGGGCAAAAGCAATTACAACAGCAGTTTATTTGTTGAATATTTCACCAACAAAGGCTGTTATGAATCAAACTCCTTTTAAGGCTTGGTATGGTATAAAACCAAGTGTAAGACATCTAAGAATTTTTGGATGTATTGCTTATGCTTTGGTGAATTCACAAAATCATCACAAACTTGATGAAAAATTTGAAAAATACATTTTAATTGGTTATTCCTTACAATTAAAAGCATATGGATTATATAATCCTGTTAGTGGCAAAGTTATTATTAACAGAAATATTATGTTTGATGAAAAGGCAAGTTGGAATTGGGAGACCAATAAAGGTGGAACACAAATTCAGATTCTAGCAGAACTAGACATTCCATAGAATCAAATGACAGATCCTACTCCAACAAGTTCATCGTCAACCTCACCCAATAGCAGTTCAAATTCTGATTCCTCAGATAAAACCCCTTCAAGAAATTTCAGATCACTAATAGAAATTTATGACTCAACATTTGCTTTGTTTATTTCAGATCCAACAACTTTTGAGGAAGCAGTTGAAAAAGATGAATGGAGAAAAGCAATGAAGGAGGAAATCAAGTCAATTGAGAAGAATGGAACTTGGGAACTAATGAATCTACCGAGAGAAAAGAAACCTATTGGGTCAAAATGGGTGTTCAAAACAAAGTTTAATGCAGATGAAAGTATCCAAAAGTATAAGGCTCGGCTTGTAGCAAAAGGATATTCACAGCAACAAGGTATTTATTTTGATGATACTTTTTCTCTAGTTGCTAGATTTGAAACCATGAGAACTTTCTTGGCTTTAGCTACTCACTTGAGTTGGCCTGTTTATCAATTTGATGTGAAGTCTGTGTTTTTAAATGGAGATTTACATTAAGAGGTTTTTATTGCTCAACCTAAAGGTTTTTTGGTTAAAGGACATGAAAAAAAGGTGTATAAACTAAGAAAAGCTCTTTATGGGCTTAAACAAACTCCATGGTACAGTAAAATTGATTATTATTTCATTCAAAATGGATGTAAGAGGAGCAATAATGAACCTACTCTTTATCTAAAGAAGGAAGGTGAACATAATATTCTAATGGTTTGCCTCTATCTTGATGATATTATCTATATGGGTTCATCTAACTCTTCTGTAGTAGAATTTAAAAAATGCATGATGAATAGTTTTAAAATGTCAGATCTAGTTCTACTGTACTATTTTCTTAGGTTGGAAGTGAAGCAAGGATCAGATGAAAATTTTATTTTACAAAGAAAATATACAATGGATCTACTCAAAAAATCTAACATGATTAATTGCAAAGCTGCGGCAACACCCATAAATGTAAACGAGAAATTGAAACTTGAAGATGGTACAAGTCTGATAAACGTAAGATACTACAGAAGTTTGGTTGGAGGTTTGATTTATCTAACTCATACTCGACCAGATATTACATTCTCTATTGGTGTAGTATCCAGGTTTATGCATAGCCCAAGCAATCATCACCACGGAGCTGTTAAAAGAATTCTGCGTTATATTGTTGGAACTACAGATTATGGTATTTGGTATTCTCATAATTTTAATTGTAAATTATCTGGTTTCACTTATAGTGATTGGGCAGGATCTTTAGATGATAGAAAGAGTACTTCAAGCAATGTTTTTAGCCTCGGATCGAGAGCTATATCTTGGAGTTCTAAAAAGGCAAGCAACAACTGCGTTATTGACATCAGAAGCAGAATATGTAGCCGCAATATCAACAACTTGTCAAGCAATATGGCTTAGAAGATTTCTTGAAGATCTTCATCAAAAACAAAAAAAAGCAATATAAATATTTTGTGACAACAAAGCCACAATTGCAATGACGAAGAATCCAACATTTCATGGAAGAATGAAGCATATAGAGATACGCTATCATTTCATCCGGGATCTTATAGCAAGTGGAGCCATAGAAATGAAGTATTGTGGAATAGATGAGCAAGTTACAAATATTCTCACCAAATCGCTTCCAGTTCAAAAGCATGTTTATTTTATGTCGCAAATCGGTGTGTATGCAACTATGAATCAAGGATGAGTGTTGATATTTGATTCATAGTTATCTAGGTAGTTATCATGATCTAGTAGTTACAGGGTGATTTCAATAACTACCTCAGATTTAGTAGTTATAGGGTGATTTCAATAACTACCTTAATCATGATCTAGTAGTTATAGGATGGTTATCACTAGGTCCTATAAATAGGACCATAGTTCATGAAGTAAGATATATAAGGTATATAGAGAGTGTGTACACTTAAGAATATTTTGTAAGTATTTTTGTCAATCCTCCTATTTTAAATACTACATCAGTTTTCTTGAATCGAAAGAATTATGCTCTCCACCTCATCTCCCATTCCCATTCTCTCCCATCAAGACTCGTCCATCCGCCACCCGTTGTTTCTCACTTCTCAACATACTCTCCTGTCTCTCAGGCTTTGCCTCCCTCCAACGGATTCAAGCATCTTCATATATCATCACCCTTGCCTGCAAACAAAGACTAAGACTTCTTCCACCTCCCCTTTCCTCCCAGCTTTTGGCCGGAGGAATCAAACTCCATGGATTCTTCTTCTCTTTTTTTTATATATATCACGCAGTTTGCTGCATGGCCTGATTAAACCAAATTAAAAGACATACATTAATCGACAGAAAAAGATTAGACCCTAAAGTAAATGGAGTGGGTTACAGGTATAAGTTCTTCAATCCAGAAGTTTGAACTGAGCTATACTTCCTTTGTAATAGATTTGTTCATATCATGCAACACTTTACTGGAGTGTGTTACTTGGCCCAAGAAGGTCAAACAACTTGCAAGGCAATTTCTATACAACCTTATCAGGTAATATTTGTGGCCAAACAAGGCATGCCACTGCTCTCTGTCTTCTTATACCCGCTTATGATGGGATTGTCCACTCTCACGGTTCAGGTGAGTTGATCACGGTGCAGGTTTTTGTTTCGCGGAATCAGCATATAACAAGTAGGATATCGATGCGTTGTTGTGACAAGTCAAAAACTGGCATGTAATGCGACCATTTACTTCTTTTTGGCTTATAAGCCAAGTCGTCGGAGGGACACTATTGATGACATCCCAATCGATCGTCTGCCGCAGACTTCTCGCTCGCCATTTGTTGATACAAATCCTCAAGAACTACATATACGTCCTCCGCGCCGGGAGGCAACGTGCCTGCCGCTGAGAATGCATAGAATTTGTTCTTCATCTCTATCCAACTCTGCCCCGGAGTTTTCTTCAGACCTTTTGTTTTTGTCATCACTCTCACCCTCGCCGAGTCCTCCCACCTGCCGCAAGCCGCATAGAGATTAGAGAGCAACATGTAGTTCCCAGTGGCCTGGCCTTCAAGGCCCAACACCTCAGCCACCGTGTCTTCAGCCACCACCGTGCCACCACATATTCTGCAAGAGTTCAGCAAGGCTCCCCAGACACAAGCATTGGGCTTCGTCGGCATGCTTTCCATAAGCTCAATCGCTTCTCTTAGCAACCCGGCTCGTCCAAGAAGGTCCACCAAGCAAGAGTAGTGCTCCATGCACCGTGTAATTCCATACTCGACCACCATCCGATCGAAGAGACTGCGGCCCTCTGAAACGCGCCCGGCGTGACTGCATGCGGACAGAATCGCTATGAAAGTAATACCGTCAGGGTTGCAACCAGCTCCGGTCATGGCATCAAAAGTTCCGAGAGCTTCATCACATAATCCATGCATCCCATAACCAGCGATCATCGAGTTCCACGAGATTAAATCCTTATCCACTATTTTGTCGAACACTGCGCACCCATCCTTCAGGCTACCACACTTTGTATACATGTTGAGAAGCCCATTTCCTACCAGGAGACTACCATGCAAGAAGCCTCTGATAATATGAGCGTGGATCTCCCTACCTAAACGCAATGCTGATACCTCTGCACAGGCTGATAGCACGGTGGCGACCGTGATCGAGTTGGGCTTCACTCCGGCTCTCTGCATCTGCCTGAAGAGGTCCACGGACTGCTCCAACATTCCAGTCGATGCAAAACCACCTATCACAGCACTCCAACTGACCACATCTGGTGTGACGTCTCCTGTGTTCTCCATTTCGACCAAGATCTCATAGGCCTCATTGCAGAAACCACCAGCTGCATAGCTTGAGATCAATGCATTCCAGCTCACCAGATTCCGCGTCTCCATCTCATGAAACAACCTTCTAGCTTCCTCTCGACTGCCAAGTTTCCCGTACATGCAAACGAGGGAGTTGGTGACAAAAGGGTAACCACCGAAGCCGCATGAAACGGCGAAGCCGTGGATCGCCTTTCCTTTCTGCAACGCCGCACTACAGACATAAGGACAGACAGATAAAGCCACCGCAACTGCTTCTGCAGTGGATTTAACACCCCGAGTCCTCATCTCATCGAACATGGCCAAGACCTCACCATGCTGCTGGCACCGAGCGTGCGCCGACAACAACGCCGTCCATGTCACTGGGTTCGGCTCGAGCCCTGTGGATTCCATCCACCGGAAAGCATCACGAGCAGCTTCGCAGTCGCAATTGAGGGAGTACCCAGAGATCAAACTATTCCAAGAAAAGACATTTCTTGATGGCATTGCGTCGAACACCTTTCTGACGGCGTCCATCTGGCCCAGGTTGCCATACATTAAGATCAGCTCGTTTGCTACATGGAGGTGAGACTGAAATCCCATGCAAGCAGCATGGCTGTGAATGGAGAAGCAAAGCCTGGGGTTGCGGACGGCCGAGCAGGCCCTTATCGCGAGTGGGAAGGTGAAGCCGTCGGGAACTGCCCCCAGGGCTCTCATCCGGAGGTAGAGGGAGAAGGCGTCTCGGGGGCGGCCTTCGGCGAGTGTGGCGCGGAGGATGGAGTTCCAGAGGAGGGAAGAGCGGCGGTGGTGATCCGAGGAAGCGCCGAATACGGAGAGGGCCTCAGCGAGGAGACCAAAGCGGCTATAGACGGAAACGAGGCGAGCGGATAGGAATGGGGAGATTTGGTGGTGGTGGCCGGAAGAGAGGAGTTGAGCGTGGATTTGCTTGGCTTGAAGATGATTGGAGCATCGTCGAAAAAGGGCATCGAAGGACGACGAGGAGGAAGGGTCGCCATCAGAGGAACAGGAGAGAAGGAAGACATGCGACCGCAGCGGGATGATCGGGCGGAGGTGGTGCGGGACGCAGCTTCCAAGTCTAGACAGCATATGGGAGACGGCCGAGACATGGGTTGGCGTGTATGACACAACGATTTTATTTTCACTACCAAAGTTAATGCACAACTCTGCTTTATGCGGGAACGAAACGATACAACAGAGCCCACACAACGTGTGTCCTGCTCTACTGATTTCCCCGTCCACCGGTAGTTCATCGCCACTAAGATAGACCAATGGAAATGAAAATTTAGCACACAAGTTGAAGCAGAACATGGACGTCGAAGATACTGTAGTTGCCGACAGAGACGGCCACGAGAAGCGCAGGAAGAAGTCACACATAACCTCGCTTGTAGCGGCGGAAGAGGTCCTCGGTCTGGGCATTCTTGAAGGCGCAGCAGCCGATGATGTAGATCCAGATGAGGACGACGGCGGCAATGATGAGCGCGACGTTGGCCTTGCGCCACTCATTGCGCAGGTTGCCCAGCAGCCCCGCCTTGCAGGAGTAGCAGTTGTAGCAGAGCTGGCTCTGGTCGTTGCTCCAGAGGGCGCAGTCCACGTCCGCCATGGTGTTGCTCGGGTTGATCCACAGTGTCGGGTTCACGTACCCATAGCCACATACCGTCGGTGGTTTGCAGCATCCTGACTGCGGTTTGGATCCCAAACGTATAAGTAGGCATAAAGAACTGTAGAATGATCTTAACGTGGAGTACTGGCACATCACGATAGTGATGGCAAAGACCTCAGTCGAATGCTTGATGTCGAAGTGTTAGGTGACATAACCGACATACGCTTCAATCTTTCGAGCAATTTATTATCGAAAAATAAATTAAGTTACCGAATAATAATAATAATAAGATGCCAGAAATACATGCTTGTGCAAGTCTAATCGTCCGATTCCGACTCCAACTATCCAACTTGAAGTGAGACTGAAAGAGCAATTCAGAGCCCAATCTATATACATATGTGTTGGTCGGAAAATAATAATGCTCAGTGATAATAATTCAGTCTCTAGAAAGCCAACCCATGTGCAAGCTAACGAGCTAGCACTGACCAAACACAAGAAACAAAGTGTAAGTTTGGTGAATCTACTGACAAGAAGAAGACTAGTGCCTTGAGTAGTATGGAAAGGGATAAATATGAAGGGAGTAGTACTGGCCTGGAGAGGCGAGAGATCCGTCTGGAAGAACTGATCGGCGGTGAGGTAGGGCTGATCTCGGCCGAGCTTCTGGCAGACGTCGGAGGAGCTCAGGCAGGCGCGAATCTGAATCCAGTGGTCGGTGATGTAGTGGCGGAGCCAGGCGGAGAAGCCGGCGAGGCGGTACTCGTGGTAGACGCGGCCAGGGACGGGATAGGAGCCGTCGGGGCGGGTGACGGCGAATGCGAAGACGAGGAAGATGAGGAGGAGGACGATGAGGGCGGCCATACAGAAGAGGTAGGCAGCGAGCAAGCCCTGCTTGTCCCAGTAGGCGCCCACGAAGCCGGCGAGGGAAACGAGGAGGAGGAGCACGCCGAGGATGATGACAGGCCACCGGGCGAGGCGGACGCACTCGTTGTCCTGCTTGGAGGCGAGCCAGATGCCGGCGCCGATCACGGGCACGGAGCACAGCAGGCCCACGAAGTTGAGCACGGCCGTGATGTTGTTGCTCACGCCCATGGCAAGGAGATGAGATGGGTGTAGAGGAGGAGGCGGGGGAGAATTGGGGATTCCCTTAGCAGTAGCGTCACCGTGGGAGGTGACTTTTGTAGCATTCCAGTATGCTTTTCACACACAGTTGCTTTATGCCTACGAGATGGGGAATCGGGATAAAAAGGTAAGGGTTGGAGCGCTGGGTTTTAGTTTATTAAACAGTATCGATGCACATGAAAATATATCATGGACTGACAAAAATGGATCTACATCGATTTGATTTGATTGAGAATGAAAACACAGTAAAAAGTGACCATCTATTATTATTGATGAGCTGAAAACATCAATATTCTAAATGTTAAAATAAACAATCACCGGGCCATGTTAATCTCGATGGCAGGCAACCTCGTAGCATTCTTTTTCTGAAGAAAATCGAGTAGAACAACCACCTAAAAGTTGATTGTAGCTACAAATGTATTTCAAACTAAATCTCATCGTTTTTATTCTTTTAGGAAATCAGCTCCAACCACCTAGTGATCATCATCATGGCCACCTGGGTCCCTTCCTCCACCTATCACCTCCAGCGGCAGCAAGAGTGTAAAATGAAGTTTTAAAAACAATCCCAAAGCCTCTGAACTTAATTTCAAATGTTCCTGAGAGGAACATATTTACCACAAAAGTATTGAGAGCACACAGGGCATTCGTGTGGCTTGTGTCCAACCAAAACCATGTTGGACTGACATCGCATGATTTAGCCCGTGGACTTAACAGCTCATAACTCATTTTCTTTTTTAACTTAATCCTAATTCATATTATGGGGTGTGGGGGGTTAAAAAATATTAAGAAAAATTAGGAGAATACTGCAGTCACGTAATTTCAAAGAAAAGGAGAAGAACAAAGTAGAAAAACAAGAGAAAAAAAAGGAAGAAGATAAGGACAACCCAGTAAAACTGTTCTCAATCATCCAACAATGTTTTCATCTCAGGTTATATTAGATCTACAATAGATTCTTACTATGATTACTTGGAGAGAATTGAGGATAATTTAGATATTGTGCACAGTTACGTGATTCTTGTATCCCAGTTATTCTCTTGTGGTTGTTGCTAGGATTTTGGGCAAGAGATTGAGATTTGTATATTCATTATTTTTATAGTGGATTATCTCTAGTTTGCCTCGTAGTTTTTACCCTTCACATTGGAGGGATTTTCCACATAAATCTTGATGTTCTATTTGATTGTGATTACATTTAATTTCACTGCGTGTTATGACCTGCTAGTATTTGTTCCTATACAAAAGTTTATCTCTCTTTATATCCCATCAACTAGTATCAAAGTAGGGTCGTGGTGATTTAATTTTTGTATTTGAACATGGAGGCCAGTAATGTTTCTCGCATGATTAGTTTGAATGAAAACAATTAGATGATATGAAAACCAAGAATGGAAGACCTCTTGTATTGCAAAGATTTGTATGGACCTTTGCAGGGGAATAGTGCAAAACCCACAACTATGACAGATGATGAGTGGAAGAGGTTAAATCGAAAAATAATTGGGGTTATTCGATAGTGGCTTGATGATAGTGTCTTTCACCATGTTTCTATTGAAATTTCTGTATATTCTCTTTGGAAAAAGTTGGAAAGTCTTTATGAAAGAAAAACAGTTTGCAACAAAGCTTTTTTAATCAGAAAACTTGTGAACCTAAAATATAGAGAGGGTACTTCTATTGTTGAGCATTTGAATGAAATGCAGAGTATCACTAACCAGTTATCCTCTATGAAAATGTTTCTTGATGATGAGTTGTAGGCGTTGTTACTTCTCAGTTCATTGTCAGAAAGTTGAGAGACACTGGTGGTTTCCCTTAGTAATTTTACGCCAGATGGTGTTATCACTATGAGTCAACTAATAAGTAGTTTGTTGAATGATGAGTTGAAAAAAAAGAATTCATCAACATCTCAAAATGATTCACAAGCACTTATCTCAGAGAACAAAGGAATGTCGAAGCCTAGAAGCAGTTCACGCATGGGTAGAAGCAAGTCAAGATCAAAAAAAGATATTGTTTGCTATAACTGTGGTAAAAAAAGACATTACAAGAATTAATGTAAGCAACCTAAGAAGAGCAAAAAAAAAAGAGAAAAAAAGTGGAGTATACAAAGTCAAAAGATAATATTACAACTACAGTGCAGGATGGTGATTATTTGATTTCGTCTCCTTTTGATGATATTTTTTCTTGTGTGTGTCAGAATCTTGAGTGGGTGATTGACACAGGTGCTTCTTATCATGCTACACCACGGAGGGAGTTTTTTACTACCTACAGGTCTGAAAGATGTTGTCAAAATGAGCAATTATGGCACGGCAAACATCATTGGCATGGGTGATATCCACATAAAGACCAACCTTGGTTCTAAGTTGGTGCTTAAAGATGTGAGACATGTGGTTGACTTAAGGTTGAATTTAATTTTAGTTGGAAGACTAGATGATGAAGACTATGATAGTATATTTCACAGAGGGCAATGAAAGCTCGGTAAGGGTTCTCTTATTGTGGCTAGTGGAAATAAATGTCATACCTTATACAGGTTGCAAGCCAAAGCTTGTGGTGAGCAGTTAAATACTACAGAGATAGATTTCAACATAGAGTTGTGGTATAGGCGACTGATCAACATAGAGTTGTGGTATAGGCGATTGAGACACATGAGCGAGAAGGGGTTGCATGCTATTTCCAATAGAGAGGTATTGTCAGACCTTAGAGGTACACATCTGAACCCTTGTATTGATTGTTTGGCTGGTAAACAACATAGAGTTTCATTTGCTAGTCTTGCTATGTATATAAAAATGCATATTATAGACCGTGTTTATACAGATGTATGTGATCCGTTGAGGACAAAAACTCATGGTGGATCTGTTGATGTTTCTAGTATAAGTGGTGCACTTTATTTTGTCACTTTTATAGATGATTTTTCTAAGAAAGTTTGGGCCTATACTTTGAAGACCAAAGATGAGGTTATTAATATTTTCAAAGAGTTTCATGCCATGGTTGAAAGGGAGACAGAAAGACAATTGAAATGTATAAGATCAGATAATGATGGTGAGTATACAGGATTATTTAATGATTATTACAGGTTACATGGTATCCAACATGAGATGACAGTTCCTGGTACACCTCAGCATAATGTTATTGCAAAGAGGATAAACCGCACCATCATGGAAAAGATCATATGTATGCTTTTATAGGCCAAGCTACCCAAAATGTTTTGGGATGAAGCTTTGAGGATTGCAGTTGATGTGATCAACTTATCACCATGTACAGCCCTAGATGGTGATGTTGCAGAGCATGTATGGTCAGGAAAAGATGTTTCCTACAGGCATTTGAAAGTGTTTGGTTGTCGTGCATTTGCACATGTTCCAGACAATGAGAAGTCAAAGCTGGATGGTGAGACTAAAGAATGTATTTTTCTTGGTTATTCACATGATCTGTTTGGTTACAGGCTTTGGGATCCAAAAAAGCAGAAAGTGTTTAGTGTTGAATCTCGGATTTTGATGATGAAGTCAATTGTCATTTGTTATCTAATCCATATGTTGAGATAAGTGTGCAGGATTAACTACGATGAAAGTAAGACATGCAGCAGGAGTTACACCG
>LVTN01000380.1:19890-58185 GCA_001649415.1 Musa itinerans
GAACGCAGCTTTCGTTTTTAATCGCTGAAAGATTTCCGCTGCACTAATTCCCCCCCCCCCCCTCTTAGTGCTCTCGATCCTAACATTTAGAAGCAGAGATGCAGTCTTTGAGGATCAAACCTTTGAAGATTTGAAGAAGAAGGCACCAGCCAAGACTTCTACAGAAGGATTAGTAGATTGTGACCCAATTATTCCTCTAGTATATCAGGGTGATGGGGGAGATATGCAGGAAGATGGTGTAAAGCCCGATGTTGATCTACTTGTAGGACATGTTGAGCAAGAAGAAGTTTGAGAGCAACTTCCTACCGAACATCAATTGAGAAGATCTTCTAGACAATGTCTACCTTCTAGAAGATACTCTACATATGAGTATGTGATGCTTACTGATGTAGGTAAACCAGAGAGTTACTAGGAAGCAGTTGAAAGTGAGTAGAAAAAAAAGTGGTTAGTTGTTATACATGAAGAGATTGATGCTCTTCAAAAGAACTATACTTATGATTTGGTACTACTACCAAATGAAATGAAGGCATTGTAGAATAAGTGGGTTTTTAGGTTGAAGACTCAAGAATATTGTTCTCAACCAAAATACAAAGCTAGATTGATTGTGAAAAACTTTGGTCAAAAGAAATGTATTGACTTTAAAGAGATTTTTTCTCCTGTTGTTAAAATGTCTTCTATTCGTGTTGCTCTTGGTATTGCTGCTAGCCAGGACTTGGAGGTTAAGCAGTTAGATGTGAAAACAACTTTCCTTCATGGTGATTTAGAGGAGAAAATTTATATGGAGCAATCAGAAGGTTTCAAAGTCAAAGGTAAAGGAACTTTATCTGCAAGTTGAAGAAGAGCTTGTATGGGCTAAAGCAAGCTCCAAGACAGTGGTATAGAAAGTTTGATTCATTTATGACAGAAAATGGATATAAAAGAACAGCTTCAGATCATTGTGTGTACATCAAATGATTTGGTGAGAATTTTATTATTCTCTTACTTTATGTTGATGACATGCTTATTCTTGGGAAAGATATGTATATAATTGACAAGTTGAAGAAGGAACTGAGTAAGTCTTTTGCAATGAAGGACATGGGGCCAGCAAAGCAAATACTAGGCATGCAGATTTCCCATGATAGAAAAAATAAGAAGATTTGGTTGTCACAGGAGAAATACATCAAGAAGGTATTGAAAAAGTTCAGTATGAGCAATGCAAAGCCAGTTGGTTCTCCTCTTGCAGGTTACTTCAAGTTGTGCTCAGAACAGAGTCCGTCAAGTGATGAGAAGAAGGAGAAAATGCAAAAGATTTCTTATGCTTCAGCAATTGGAAGTTTAATATACGCGATGGTATGTACGAGGTTGGACATCGCATATGTAGTGGGTGTTACTAGTAGATTTCTTGCAAATCCAAGCAAAGAGCACTGGGCAACAATGAAGTGGATTTTTAGATATCTCATAGGGAGCTCTAAGGTTTGTTTAAGCTTTGGAGGTGGACCACCTGTGTTGACAGGTTACACAGATGTAAATATGGCAAAAGATATAGATACGAGGAAGTCCACTTCAGGTTATGTACTTACTTTTGTAGGGGGGCTGTGTCATGGCAATCCAGATTGTAAAAGTGTATTGCTCTCTCCACCACAAAGGCAGAATATATTGCTACTATAGAGGTATGCAAAAAAATGTTATTGATGAAAGAATTCTTATAAGAATTGAGACTGAAACAGAAAAATTATGTGTTGCATTGTGACAACTAGAGTGTCATTCATTTGTATAAGAACCTAATTTTTCATTCCAAGTCAAAGCATATAGATGTCAGATATCACTGTATTAGAAATGTACTTAAAGAGAAGCAGTTGCAGCTTCAAAAAATTCACACAAATGATAACGGAGCAGACATGTTGATAAAGAATTTACCAAAAAAAAGATAGGAGATATGCCGATAGTTGGTCGACATGGCTTCACATTGAGGAGTCATGAGACAGCGTCCCTTATGGGCTGAAGGGGGAGGTTGTTGGGCTGATAGCCCATGGTTCAGTCCATAGTGGGCTTGAACAGCCCACAGCCCACCTCCTCTCTTAACCTAATCCTAATTCATATTAGGGGGGTGTAGGGGGCTACGAAAATATTAGGAAAAACTACAATAACGAGGAGAATACTGCAACCACATGATTCCAAAGAAAATGAGGAAAACAAGACAAAAAAACAAGAGAAAGAAAAGAAAAAAGACAAGGACAACGCAGTAAAACTATTCTCAATCATCCAACAGTATTTTCATCTCATGTTAGATCAGATCTACAGTAGATTCTTACTGTGATTACTTGTGGAGGTTTTAGATATTATGCACAGTGACATGATCCTTGTATCTCAGTCATTCTTTTGTGATTATTGCTAGGATTTTGGGCAAGAGATTGAGATTTGTATATTCATTATTCTTATAGTGGAGTATCTCTAGTTTGCTCCGTGATTTTTACCCTTCATATTAGAGGAATTTTTCACATAAATTTTGATAATTTTGATGTTCTATTTGATTATGATTTCATTTAATTTCGTTTCTATAAATATTTATTTCTATAAAAAAAATTATTTATATTTATATCCCATCAAATCATACTACATGCTCATCTTCTGCAAAAGCAATAACAGAAACTTATGAATAGACGTGAACACCATTTTCTTTCATAGAAAACAGACTTATTGTTAATTCATCGTAGGAAAGAGGAGTCGAGGATCAGACAGCAGAAAAGTAAAAAGGGTAACAGTGGGTAGTAGTTAATCTTGCTCCTAACAACTTACCACCTTCACCACCAGGACAGCCAACTATTCTCTTGTTATCGTAGGACTAATTAACAGCAGGTATGTGATAAGACAAGCAGACTGTAATATTTAGTGTACTAGATGTTGTTGCATGATGAGCCCATGACATATGATCTGATGAAGGCCAATGTAGTGGCTGCTAGCGAATCGTCAAGTTGTGACAGTTGTCCAATCTCTGGCTCAGGAGTGAAACATCACTCCGTCAGCTATCAAATATAAACATCTGTTGTTGGAAGAGTGCATGTCATTGATGATGTATATATCTAATAATACATGACTATATGACTATGATGATATTATTTGGTACTATTACATGATATGCATTACTTGTATATTGATTATCTCCTATAGCATATAATTAATTTCTACGAATAATTTTGATGTATCCATCGTATTGTTATTGGCTTATCATTGAATTCGTCCCTTTCCCTACTGGGCATTTGTGCTCATCACATTGTTTTGATCTATGGTTAAGGATTTATCATTACATTGTTTTGATCTATGGTTAAGGATTTATAAGAGACCTGAGTTGGGATGTGGAATGGAGCTTTATATGAATGAGCAACTGGATGGTTTGCTTGGTAGCTAGTTGATTTTTGTAATTTACATTTCTTGAGGTTTATGAATTAAAAATGATATGCAATTCTTGTAAAATGGACTTTAAAGTAGTGGTTTATGCAGGGTGGAATTTACTTGGTATGCGAAGAGTTTGATAGTACCAGGGCTTAACAAGATCCTATTCAAAGACGGATAGAGAACTCTCTAAGCCACAATGTTAATGGCTTAACGACTTCTTAAATCTAAAATTTGTCCAAAGTATAGCTCTACAATCAATATGAAAATAGTAATATACAAACATAACTAGAAAATAGAAAATAGAAAATTCATACAACATGCCTTCGTCTAAGGCCAGCCAAGGTGGGGCCTCCCGATATCTCTGAAGAGGCCATAAGAGGTGGTTCAAGGACCAGCCACTCATAATAAGAATGTCACCTTCTGCCAGAATATAACATATATGGAGATCACAACCTGATAAAAAGAACTAATACGTTTGATATATAAAAAGGCCAAACACCACCAAAGGAACATTTTGCAACTCCAACCCTTTCTCCTCACCCAAGAAACACAAGCACAACACAGAAAAGAACCATGAGGTTTGCACTCATTTACAGAGTAAGATTCATAATCCTAATACTTCAAACCTGAATAAATCAGCTACTTTGTCAAATAACTAGTTTTCATTGTCAATGTTCTCATTCTTGGTATTTTATGTTATTCTTGACCAAATGTTCTCAATGCAGCCTCCAGATGACAATTGACATCTAACTTTGAATACTTGAGACCGGCATGTGATAACAGATTTTTTGGCTCTACATCAGCAAATTACGGTATGCAACCATAATGAAACTACCATTTCAAAATATTAATTATGATGTTAATTGAACTTTAAAATCCAACAAAAATGCTTTATTAGGTTGAGAAAACAATGTAGTCTTTACTAAGTAAACAATGAAGAACAATTTTGTGTATGATTATCACTGAAATTATAGTTTATAATGAAGAACTATTACGTTTGAAATATATCTTTTGTCCCAATTACTAATTTCTGTTTGAATAATTAAAATGCTTTGGATTTTGAATTATAATCTTTGAACAAAATAAGAAGCCTCAATGTATTGCTTTCTTTCTAATAAGTGAAATTAACATTTTTCACTTCAGGAAAGTTAATGACATTACAAAGTTTCAAAATACAGAATTGGCTAAATCTTCACCTAATTTTCAGCAGCTGGGACTAAATTAGACTTAGTTAATAGTTTATTTACTTTTTTTAAGGGAAGACAAAATCAAACCAGCACAAGCAAATCAAAGTATATATCAGGATCAATACACAAATTGGCGGGGAAATCACAGCCCCAACTAAAGCTAGAAGATCCAGTTCTGGCAAGATTAGCCAAGACATGTGTTGTCTTGTTGAGGTTTCTAGAGATGTAACAAAAGGAAGTGCCGATAGTTTGATAGAGGTAATTAATGTCCTGGACAAAGGAAAGAGAAATGTGAGAAGAAAAGGAAAATGAATTAGTCAAAACGATCATATAATGTGTCTAATTTTCTTCTGAAAGATCACACAAATTGATTCCCTATGTATAGAAGGTTCTCCTGGACATCAATGGCAAACCTGTATGTTCGAATTTATAGTAGTTTTTACTCAATCTACAGCCTGACCGTATCATATCTGTATGTTAAGCCTTATTTTCAAACCGACCATGTAAATCTACAAGTGTAAGCCTAGCATCCAAGAAAATTACATCTCAAAGAACTCCTAGGACACTTTTTACCAAAATTTGTTTGCACCATCCATGTGTCCCTTTCTAAGGAAAAAAAAGTTCACCTTGCAACCTTACAACTCCATAATGCACCTAATGTTCGATATTGTAATCACAAAATCGGCATTTCAGAATTAGGACTGCTGACCTTAGTGCCACAAGGCCCCGCCGGAGCATCCATATCGAAACGCTTCTTCCCCTGAATCAAATCAGTCAATAGTATACAAGGTCAGCGCATGCTGAACCCTCGTTTGGAGAGAGAAAGAGAAAGAGATTCTATCAAACAATAACACGGACAACTAAAAATCCTAACCTCGAGCTCCTCGCGCTCGAGTCCAGTGGCGAACGGCATCACATCCACCACTCTCTTCTTCAACGATCCATCACCTGAGGCCGAGAGGGGTGAAAAGAAACCAACCGCCAAACGAAGAATTAGCTTGGAAGTTCGCAGAAACCCTAAGGGAAAGAAGAGATCGGATGGGGGAAAAGGGAAACCTACCGGACACGTATGCAGCAGCGAGAAGGAGGCGGCAGCGGAGGGGCGGTTGCGGAGGGCGGGGACAGCCGCGGAAGCTTGTGGCTTCCAGAGAACGGATCGCCGGCGTGGGCGACGCATACCCTCCTCCGCATTGTCTCCTTGCTCTGCTGGCTTCTATCTGCCTTCCTGTGTTTCCGATCTGTTAGGTTGCGTCGGGTTGGGTTACGAGAGAAGAATGAGGTTGGCAGTTCGCGTCCTTTGGTCGCCGCCGTTTCATTAAAACCTAATTCTTATTTCTTATATTATTGTTGTCAGTATTATTAAAGGTTAACGAATTCTTGGCCGGTACTCATATTGTTTTGGTCTTCTACCGGACGGCAAAATTGGATTAAGAGTATCGAGTCATCATTCTCTCACTATAGTAAATGAGGAAAACCTCATTTATCTAATTATCACAAGGTAAATCCCCATCCTCATTTACTCTTTAAAAAAATATTAAAACAAAGAGATATGATTGAAATGAAATAACCAATTGAATCGCACGAAGTTATTCTGATAGTTTTTTTTCATTGATTAACTATGTCAAAGGATTTTTTAAAAACATACATAAGACTGTATAAAAAAAAAAATCAAGAGACTCATTTCGCTCTCCAAAATACTAACAATCCCTAATATATGTGGCCAACCATTTAGATCGTTTCATTTTCTCTCCTATACGTATAGGAAAGATTATATAAATAAAAAAATATTTAAATATGTCAAATAATATTTTTAATAGATTATAAAATATTATAACTATCTAATAAAATATTAATGAGTATCAATGAATCAGACATGCACTCATTGAAATTCTTTAACCAAAATAGTTTGAAGTCTCACCAGAACTATAATAACAACGTCTTGTTAGTACATTATCTTCTCTAAAAGCTTACATCTGGTAAAAATTAGATTATCATCCTCGTTACTTAGAATAAAACTAATACCTCCCCTATTGTCCTCTTTCTCCAAATCATCATAGTTCACTTTAACTCTTACAAGGAGGGGATCATCAAATCTATTAGGAATCTTTCTCCTATATATTGTCATCAGGTAATTTAGTTCTATCATAAGTCAAGATTGAACTCACAACCAAATGAAAGATGTTAGAGATAAATAACTTAGAATTATTATACCAAACTTCATTAAGTGTCCTCCAAATCCATCATAAACTCATAGCAATAAAGAAGGTTATATGTGAGCCTAGTTCACCCACTAACTAGGCCCTTTGGTAATATAATTACTCGTATGAAGGATTAGAAATTAGAAATATTCATATTAAGTAATAGTTATAAAAAAGAGAGAAAATTAGCACAAGTAAAAATAATACTCAAAAGATTAGGTCTATTAGTAAGGAGAAGGTGACGATATAAAAGATATTAAAGGTAACTTCCATAAATGATGGCACAAATCTCTTCTGCCAATTAGGCCACTCAAGTTAGATAGAAGAAAAGCTAGAAATAATCTTATTTGAATCTAGCTTCCAAAACAAAAAATCATATCACACGATATAAGGAGAAAGATCTAATCGATAAATTCTCAAGACTGAATTATCCCATTAAATATATGAAACTTATTCTCAACTCCGTTCCTAATTAAATTCATAACAATTTGAGAAGAATTAATTATACAAATATTAATGATGTCGATAAATATTTGAACTAAACACGTGAAATCAAGCATTTTTTATAAGGTGGATAGAAATATCATCACTAATAAATTTTATAAAATCATCACCAAAGGATATAAGAGTATTTAAAAATAATTTTTAATACCAACTAGTATTATCACAATTGTAAATATTCTTCGAGTCCACAAAATCATACTTACCTCTGACCGCCCGCACCCATAGGCTATTACCATTGTTAATTATAAGAGAATACGCTTACCATATTCTGATAGTTATACAGTGCGGATAGACACAAAGTTGGGGCAAAGGTTGGGTCGTAGTCTGATTCCAAAGAGACGGGCAATGCTTTCTCCACTTATGTCGGCAAATGAGCATTTCCAGATCAAGTCGTACCTCTTAACGACGGGTGTGAGAACACAAAAACGCACACACTAAAATTCAGGGGACCCACCGAAAAGGGGCCCCGCACCTCAGGTGTCTCAGTGGCCGGTCACTGTTTCACGCGTCGATTAAGCGGTCAAAGAAGTTCGTCGAGCGGAAAGGGGCAAAACTAGTCCAACCCGTCTCTCGCCGAATCCCTTATCGTCGCGCGTCAAAGACCCTCCTGATCTCCTCGGAGCAATCTCTCGGAGGGAGGAGGATAGGGGGGGGGGGGGTATTTTCCTTCCCCCAATAGAAGTCTGTGTCTGTTACCAAGATGTTCCGATCATCGAGCGCTACGAGGATGTCGGACGAGCACCTCCTACCGGCGGCTGCGGCTCCGAGATCGTTACTGGAACCGGATGGCCTTCCCTCCTACGACCCCCACTCCGACATCAGTAAGAAGCTGGTGCAGCGGGCGAGGCTTTCCGAGAACGCCGTGCACGTTATCCCCGTCGTCGTCGTCCTCTGCGCCATCATCCTCTGGTTCTTCTCCGGCCACGGTACCTATCCTCTCCGATCCTTCCTCTCCTTTTACTTTTTCTCCTTTTGTCTTCTGGTTTGACGACGAGAGGGGTTTCCCCTCTTGTTCAATACTTATCTGTTTCCGATGCTCTTCCATTCTGGGTTTCCAACAAAAAGAAGAAGCCATAGATCTTGGCCTCTGAGAAAATTTTGTTCTTTTGGTGCTGTTATTTTCCGATTACGAGTGAAAGATGTAATTTTTCTTTGCGTGCTTCGGCAACCCTTTGTTTTTCCCTCTTTATTTTCCGCATATTAGATGAGGATAGAAATTTAACTTTCCATAGAAGATATCGATCTTACCGTATAGATTTGCAGTCTCATCTTGACGACGTCATGATGTGAATACAGATTTCTTTACCCTGTCAACTTTGATTGATCAACGTTTCATTCAATTCACCCCACTGTATCTTTTGTTGTAATGGGTCTCCCTCATATCACAATTTGCTTGATAGAACAGAGATGGGTGACTATACCTACTTTCAGACATTTTTCTTGGTTTGGTGAACAAACGTTTACGTTCTTTTTACTTGGTGAAGTTGCTGTGGTGAACGAAGATGATTCTATTTTGGCAGAATCGAGAATATGAACGGCGAGGACTGCTGCTATTCGGATGTGTGATATCTGGAAATCGGACAAAGAAAATTAGGCAGACGATTTGGTGGCTTCCAAGTAAACTAAAGAAGACATGAAAGATTAGGATATCTTCCATCCTTTAGAAGAAGAAGATTAGCCATTTAGTTAAATTCCACCCTTCAACTAATGAGGATTTAGTTCTTGTGGAACTTACTTCCTTTGTACATACTTTAGAGGAATACAGAACCCCATTTTGTTTTATTTTCTCGTTATCATTCAAATGTTCTTATATAGTTTGGAAGCAATTGAGTATTGCAAGCTTAGCAGCATTTGAGAGGGAATCTCTTCTCTCTTTCATTTGAAGCTTCTTATCTGAATTATTGGCCACCTTTAGTTTCTATTCTGATACAAGTAAAATCGAATTGGATATGTACTTGCCTTGTGACAGGATTACAGGGTTGGTGACGGTTCGCTCAGCTCGTCAGTTCATCACTTTTGTTTGTAAACATATATCTCAGCGTTACTGCCATCCGGTCAAACTTTAAATTGCAATTGAGGAGCTGAAGGGACGCTTAGTGCACACGTATTTTGATTCTATGTTTGCATCTCTTTAATTATAAAGGTAGAATATTTGAATTCATTTTTTTCTAATATAGTTGATCTTATCGATCGAAATATAAAAAATAAAAAGATAATTTTTACGTCAGTTGATGATGACGAATGGTGTTAGTGGTCGCGGATGACGACTTCACTAGAGATCGTCGGATAGCTATTATGGATGAGGAGAGTAACAACGAGAGATGAGGGTTGATTTGTATTTGTGTCGACACTGATATAGTTATCGAACAGTAAAAAAACTATCAATGTAGATGTCGAATGGTATCGCTCTACATTTGTGTTAGTGTCGACGTAATTATCGAGCAATGAAAGGGTCGTCGACATAGATGCAGAGCAATCATTGTCTTTTGCTATTCTCATCCATAACAGTCACATGGCCTCTAGTGATATCGTTGTATGTCACCATCAACATCGTCTATCACGATTAACCAAAATATTAATAAAATTGATGGATTAAGATAAATAGACTTAGACGTTTCACTTTCGTAATTATAATGATATAATTTTAATTTTTTAAAATATAAAAATTAAAATATTAAATATAATTAACTTTTCGCATGTGACTTTTTCTTAGCTTGACCTATACCTAAGAAACAAATAAGAGAATTTTTTTTACTGGACTATTATAGGAAGATCAAACTTCGTTTCGATTCCAAGTAATATGTACGAGTAAATAGAATGTATCGGTGTGATATTGGTATATGTTTTGGAATCAATTCACATAAGCAGCAAAGTCACCCTTCATCGGTGTATGGTCAAAGGATAAAACAGCATACCTATTTTGTTGGGGATACGAAACTTTGAAATCAAGAGAGAAATATCAAAGATTAACAACCAGAAAATAAACCAAAAAAATTGATGCAAAATCAATATGGTTCCATATTTATGAAGAAAATTTTAGTTCTTAATTATATAAGATAAATAAATACAAAGAATGTCTACTTTCAATTAACCCAAATCCAGATAAGAGCAGGGAACATTTTCACGTGCTATCGAAGGGACTTTTCACCGAGTGAGAGAGTTCTTGGGAGATCATTTCACGTATGCGTGTTACTTGGAAACGCTGACATCCATAAAGGTGAATGACAGAGATAGATGCATGGTGGTGTGTCAGATAGAACTTGCTTTTTGGATCATGCGGAAGCTATCGCAGACGGAACTGCGGTTCTACATGATGACGGTCCTCATGTGGAAGCTATCGCTTAAGAATCCAATATATAAACGTGACAGCGGCTGGAGAGAGAGAGAGAGCGAGTGCAGGCTGGGATAAATATTAAATAGACACCAATCCAAGTCGAACATAAAGCACAAAGAGATGTGTCGCGTCAATAATAAGGTGCGCTGTCAAGTGTAACATGGGTAACTTGTACACGTCCTTAGTGGTGGAATATGAGTTGGGGTGGCGCCGAAAAGCCTTTTTTTATATATATTTTGCACTAAATTCCTGCTTGACACATTAAGGAAACTAAGTACAATGAAGTAATATCTTTCGTAGTAGGACCCATCACGAGATATTGTGGCAAGATTGAAGGGACGGCTGTGATGGGAGGGCGCGGAAGAGGATGGGTGCACCGTATTGCGGATACAAGAGCATCAGAACGGTCGGCGCGTGAACGTAGGCCGGAGAGAGGCGGAAGGAGGAGCGTTGGAGGATGATGGCGAGGGTGAGCCTGGCAACGAGCAGGGCCAGGTTCTGGCCGACGCACGTCCGAGCTCCAAGCCCAAAGGGTATGAATGCGGTCGGACGCAGGGCCGCCCGGCTCACCCCCTCCGCGAACCGACCCGGATCGAACCGGGCGACGTCCGGGCCCCACAGTCTCTCGTCGTGGTGGATGGCGATGATTGGGATGAGCAAGTCGGTGCCGCGTGGTATCCGGTAGTCGCCGAGCTCCACGTCAGCTTTCGCGCGCCGTATGGTCGCCACTGCCGGCGGGTACAACCGCAGCGTCTCGTTGAGTATGAGACCGAGCTGCGATATTTTTGGGGAGAGAGAAAAAGGAATGATGATAAGAAGAACGGAGAGGAGACTGTGAGGGGCGTCAGGGGGAGGGGGGATGCTCGGTACGGTACCGTCTTGAGCTCGGCCAGGTGGTCGCGGGTGGGGATGTCACGTGAGCCGCACACCTTGAGGACCTCCGCTCGCGCGCGCTCCTGCCACTCCGGGTGCATGGCGAGCAGCACCGTCGCCCACGTCAGGAGGTTCGACGTGGTCTGCTTCCCGGCGAAGAAGAACGTCTTGCACTCCTCCACCATGTCGCCTGCGGTGATACCCCCCGGCGATGACGCGCTCGCGTTGATCATCAGCCGTAAAAGGTCCTTCTCGCATCGGCCGCCAGGCTTCTCGTCATCCGAGCTCTCTTTTCGTCGCCGGATCAGCGCGATGAGACCCCTCCTGATCTCCTTGTCTAGTTTCCACGACATCGTGTTCTTCTTCGTGGGTAAGAATCTAGGTGATGTGTTAATTAAAGCGGGATTCAATCGATCGAACGGGAGTAAATTGTCGGACGATCGAGAAAGACGACCTACCTGTAACCAGGGATGAAAACCTTGCGAAATGCCTCGGCTGCAAAGACCATCTGCTTGGTCTGCAATTGGAAGACGGCCTTGCCATCATCGTAACTACTACCCAATGCCGACCTCGTGATGGCATACTCGGTTACCTCCTGGAACCATTCGGAGACGTCGATTTCTACCTCACCGGAGGCTGGCAATTTCTCCACCATTCCCTGTACCGTCTTCCCGATCAATGGTATCAACAACTGATTCCAATCACGGCCAAAGACGAAGAACGAATCAGCAATTGCTATTCCAACGAACGAAACAAGTTCCTATACCGAAAATTTTTGGAACAAGACGTGAAGAAAAGGCACCTACTTTGATATTCTCCATGTGAAATGCTGGAGAAAGGATCTTCCTGTGCTGAGCCCATTTCTTTCCTCTAAGGTTCACCAATCCCTCGCCTTCGAGCTGCCGGACCAGGGGGTGGGATTCGTAGCGATCGAAGAACTCCGCCCGCGTCGAGAATATCTCTCGGATCAGGTCCGGGTCGGCGATGGTGATGCGAGCCGTCGGCCCAAACCACAACAGGAACGTAGAACCTACGAAAGAGATATTTGCCACCACATTTTGTGACGTAGAACAACCAATCCTTCAAGAAATGAGACGTGTACACTTGCACTCGGTGCTGCATTGGTCTTAGGAATTTTAAGAGCAGACGCAAAGGCCAATCATGAGACAAAGTAACAAAGCAGAGCAGGTTATGTAAGTGGGACAAGGAAATGGAATGTAACAACAAACGACTACAAGCCTCGTATTTCTTCTGTATGCACATACAATACAAATACATAGAGAGAGAGAGAGAGAGAGAGAGAGAGAGAGAGAGAGAGAGAGCGAGTGATGCTTTTTGTTTTTTCCCTTTCTTTTGATGATTCGTCAGATCTCGAAGAATGAGATGCATTTCATCAATCACGTTCAATGGTAAAAGGGAAAAACAAATAAGTAATCATCAAGTAGTGGTACAATTCAATTCCGAAAAGGAAACAAAAAGCATATCTGGACTCGATAAGAACAGAAGCATGTATGCATTGCAAACACGACGGAACAATTGACCATAGAAAGGAAAATCTTACTGAGAAAACAGTTCAAAATGATGCATGCAATTTACACACTACCTCAAGAGCAATACTCTGACCATAGAACACCAAAAAGGATTAGAAACATGCGTTAAAACAGGAAACGCAAACTAAGAAGACAGTGTCTGCCATCGAGCGCAGACCAAGCGATCTAAGATATAAAGCACGGGACAATATTCAAAGGAGATAAGAGCAGGAAAATTAGAGTGGAGCAAGGGGGAAAGCCAACACAAACAAAACAAAGAAAAAGAAATCTCAAACTCTCCGATCAACACCAACAAAATCGAGACGGAGAAAGATATGCGAGGAGGAGGGAGGGAGTACCATAGATCTTCCTCCAGTGGTGGTAGAAGGAGAGAACTCTTGGGAGAATATTATGAGAGGTTTGAGGCACCATTGGCTTGGAAGAGGCCTCCAACATCAAGCCAACCATCTCTTTGACACAACCTACAAAAAAGCGGTAAGGGGGTCCCCTTATGCCTTGACTCGCGAAGTGATGCTCCAGTCTCTTTGGCCTCCACCATAAATAATCCAAAAGCTTCAGCACCATGAACATGCACAACCCCGAGGAAACCAGAGACAAAAACCATGTCACTGCATCCCCCATCGTCCCTGTATCCTTCTTGTTCTTATTCTTCTTCCTCTACCTCCTATATATATACATAATGGAAACCGAAACAGAAGCCAGTCTTCTCCACTGTCGTACTCTTCTTCTTGTCTCGACCAAGCTGTATATACCTGAATGGGTGGGATCAAAATATAACTAGTAAGAGAAAGAAATGGTTGAGACCGAGAAAGTGACAGGAGCCGACTCCTGGGTTATATATATTGAGATCGAGCTAGCTGCAGTAAGGGTAGGCAGGGCAGGCGGGGCGTTGGCGTCGGGCTGTAAGGGTGAAGTAGAATAAGATAATCGGTGTGGTGATTATTTAATTGGGCTCCGGCCAGTCGTCATCGGCTTCCCGACCATGCGACATGGAAAATGAGAAGTAGAATAAGATAGCCAGCCAGCCACCTTGTTACGGTTGCTGAATGAATGCCAGCCCATCATTTGACGGGTCACACTCTCTCAGGTTGTCGCATTTATTTCACTCTGGGAAAATAGCATATGCCCACCGTTCCGAACTAAGAGAGCTTTTCCCATGTCAGAAACTAGAACACGAGTTCTGGACTGTCCATGGTTATTGCTTTGCCACGTCGTCTCTTAAATGATTGCTCTCATGCTACTTCTTCGACACCCTAGGCATGCACATAGCACCTAGCCTCCTCCGCTCCTTCTATCGTTCGAAACATGTTCGTTGTGGAACACATGAGAAGGTGACTCTGAAATAACAAAGTTCAAAAAAGAAAGAAGCTGTAGATGCGCGCGAAGCTCGTTTCTCTCTCGTTTGCTGCCAATCAGTATAGGATCCGATGTTTCATGTGACTCTGAGACACTCGCTGATTGCCCCACTCACAAGTAGGTGACATGCAAATGTGCTGGACTAGAATCACAACAGTTGTGGCGCGATTGACGTAACCCAGGAGGAGCTACCGTGGCTCATGTCTATTGGTTTGATAATAGGGCGCGTCTAAGGCACCATCGGGGGCATGGAATTCCCGCTACCTAGTCGCACCTAACGGACTAGTATCACAGGAGAGGTTTGTAGGAGGAGGTCTAATGTCAACTGGGTTGAAAGCAGAGCGAAGGGACCTATCCTTTCCTCACAGCATCTCCAGCTACAAGACTCGACGAAACTTAGATTTGTTTCTCTTGATGACATTTGTTGCAGCGCCAAGCGATTCGACTGTCTTGACTCAACACAGAATTGACAACCAAATCACTCGAGAATCCAGTTTCACTTGCAAACAGTAGAAGCTCCCCATAAGCCGACGTCCAAACCGGTCTCGTCGCCTCTCGCTTTGTTCACTCACGCAAGTTTTCTTGTCAAACCGTCTCATGCATGCACCAAGAATGCTAAGATGGTGCTTTCCCAGACGGCAAGTAGCTGAAGAAGAAAGTGGCAACTTGGAAGGGATGAAACGGAAGAAGTTTGCCAAGATTTAAGATACTCCGAAGCATCACAAGAGTCAGCAGTCGTGTTGTCCTAGCAAAACCATCACATGGAAATACCACAAGGTTACCGAGGTATTATTCTTCCAGGTGGCATGTAGGGAAACTTGAAGTGATACAAACCATGACAAGCTACTCGAGGATTTAGATACTCCATGCAACGCAGGACTTTGTGGTCATGTCTCGGCTTCTTGGATTTAATAAAGACCTTCAGAGAAGACAGAGGAGCATGGTGAGACCCACGACGGGTCTTTTCTATATTATGTAGTATGGAGTACAGCTAAATGCCGTGTGTCGGAGTAGGCAATTCAGACATCAGAAGCGAACTTGAAATGGATGAACAGATTAAATTAGACAGAGAGGGGCCTTCAGTCGTCGGCTCAAAGGGCCCAGAGGAAGGACGTCGGTTAAACCTGGGGTTGATCTTGGAAGGATGCGCTTACACAAGGACACTTGCAGAGCAACAAACAATAGCCATCGTCCACAACAAATATAAAGGAGGAAGGAAAGAACAAGAAAGCAAACACCGTCTAAGGTGGAGCATTCCACGCCATGCAAATATGTTTCCTTTATTATTTTCATTAATGTATATATATGTATTTGGAATCTCAAAACAGACCGGGTGTGAGCAAACCACCCACCCCGACCAAATTGCGGCCCACGTACGAAAGAGGGTGGGGTCCGAGTGGTTGATTAATGGGCCCCGCTCTTGGGCAAGAGGACCGCCTCAGTATTATTACTTCCCGGACCCAGTGGTGGGTGATGTCACCTGTCTTATCACCACCACCAGAAACCTTTCCGACGTGACCCGCAGGCGCACTAGTCATCTCGAACATGTTTGATAGGTTCATTCTCTACCAACCAGTTTAATTATCCGTAGTCCTCAAACAGATACTGCCCAAGTGGTGAGATTATTTCTATCTGAAAGCGAAGTATCCATGGACCCTCTTGCAAATCGATGTAATGCCTTCTCTCATTCATATACATGTTTTAGGATTATTCCAGAAGCAAAAAAATTTTGTTTGGGAATAATTAATAGTGATAAGGACAAGGGTCCCCGACGTTGTCTCGTTGCCTTGTAAGGTTGTTGTTGCAGGTCACATGGCAATAAATAATTGTACAAAAAGCTTTGTCCGGGAGTGTCAAGTTGTGTGTTCATCATCTTCAGGAGATTCACTGATACAGGGTGATGAAAATGGAGCGAGCTCTGACAATGCTGCTCTATGCCGTCCCTTTTGGCCTAAATTTTGGTTAAGATGATCCTGGCAGCAGAGAGAAAACGGAAGTGGGCGACCGGATGTGGATGTGGATGGATGATGATGGATTTCTATGATATATGTCGTCTCCTCCATCATTAACCTTGTGTTTAATCAACACAACTTTAATGAATTATACCTTTGTGATGAGAGTAAATTCTTCTGCATGCCTTGTTACGTGCTCATATACTATACTATATTGTCCCTCCTGTCGACGTATACTATTATTTTGACAAGATCAAGCTCTCATGCAAATTGCAATGTCGACAAGTCTCGCCGGTTCCACAATTAGTATAAAAGGAGACTAGTCATCGATCTGTTTATTGCAATCACATCTCGCGACCGTAATTAACTATCCCAAAATAAACAACGTGATTCATGTCCCGCGTAGCTTCATGAAATCCTCATCGACAGTACATCATGATTCTCCTGATGCTCCGACCTTTACAGGACAACACGACAATAAAAGAGAGACCAGAGAGACACAAATAAAAGAAAGAAACCTCATCCTCAGCTTCTTTTCTTTCTTACGGAGTCCAAAAGATTGGATCTATACCTCGTAAAGAAATCTTCTCCGACTCGAGTGTCGGAGGAGAGGCGTCGAGACAGTCAGTCGTCCGTACGCGATCATATCACGCTCCACGGTGTTCATCGTCTCGAGCCGATGACTAAATTATGATCGAACTGGCAAATAAATCTGAGCGACACCGTTCGTTTGCTCATCAACACGAAGAAGCGATCTGACAAAACGGCACCTATCGCTATGCTAATACTATGTTGTGAAAATTAAGTCTGCTTGCTCCACCACCTGTATCATTTCACGTTTTTGGTCCATGTTTAGGAAATCCGGAATGCAGAATTCACATTTGACATATAATAGACTCAAGTAGATCGATGTCAGTAGTCGTACTGCTTGGTCTGGTTGTGCTCAACCTCCAGTACTTGCTTCTTGTGTTTCCACTCGAGTTTCAGATACGACGACAGCTTAACCTATGGTACTTCTGCCCACAATCTACCCATAACTCTCCTCAGGACTTGTGGCCATCGGTAGCTTTGACTTACTTCTCGTTCCTTACCGTAACCCCGTTCATCGTTCCTCACCGGTGATTCCACATGATTGAAGCGTCTTGTTATTGTATTAAAAGGCCGGACGAGGAGTTCATAATGAAGTAATTATTTGCATGAATTCAGTCAGAAATGCGTCATAGGGTCCACTTTTGGCATTTTCCTTTCTTGTTCTCCAGCTAAGATCTTTCCCGCATTTATAGCGAGCTACCCTATGATTTGACAAGGAGAAGTAATAAAAATCAATTGGAGGACTTCACTGATCGATCAACCGATATTGATGCCAAATCTTCAAGAAAGTCGCAAGGGCTATCTATCTATCATGGTCTGTCTAATATGTTATGTAATGCTAATTTCTTTATGCAATTAGGACCACTATTTAGTGAAAAGAAGTCAGATAGTGATGCTGGCAAATTGCCATGGTCTGGAGGCAA
Organism: Musa itinerans; assembly: GCA_001649415.1. Lineage (NCBI taxonomy): Eukaryota > Viridiplantae > Streptophyta > Magnoliopsida > Zingiberales > Musaceae > Musa > Musa itinerans. The sequence goes on from LVTN01000380.1 coordinate 37,731, forward strand.
TTAGGATGGGACTTGCAGATGGAAGGGCCGACGTTCGCACCTTCGCATGCCTTCCTTCTTCCAATGATTTAAGAAGCACATGAACTCATATATAGGAGGTCAATATTTGGTCCCATCAATTTGTCAGCATCATTAGTCAATAATTATAGTAATGTTTTGAAGATAAAATTCAAACAACTGTCGAGGTATGAGGCCGAAGTAGACGTCCTTTGTGCCCAAGTAGGAACCATGAGACGTGGAAACATGAGGCGAAAGAAGGCAACCCATCTCTCGTACGTACGTAGAGCTTGTCAACGTATGTATATCCTAACCCTGACCTCACTCCAGAATCCGCTGCTGCTTCGCAAGCATAAATGCGGGCACGTGGAGACAATGACATGGTACGGTGGGGTGGGGTGGGGTCCATGGCAGGATGCGGTGGTTTCGCAGGGATTGGCGGCTGGTTAGCTTGTCTTCGTCCTACCCAAGTCTGTCCCGAGCCACTACACTTGCCCTCCTCCTCTTCCATGAATGCCGTTGCCATTAATGCAGTGCCTTCACCTGCTCAACTCGGGCTTCGTTTAATTGTACAGGAAGCCATAAGTGGGTCCTCCATGCATGTGGCCTTGGGCTCATCGTCCGGCCCCGTGATAGGGTAGCAGCACATGTAGCCATGTCTAATCCCCGAACCAACCACCACACCTTTTCACCGCCCATGTCCGATACACCACCGATACAATTGGATTCAAAATTAATGGCAACAGAAATTAAGTACATAATACCTTTAAAAAAAAATCTTAAAAGATAATTATCGATAGAAGGATCTGAGATTTTTTTCTCTCTACCTTATCCGATCATAGTCCTACAGGTTTACGAGCTCTTCGGTGTTGATCATGATATTTAAAGGTACACATTATCAATATTAAAAATTTCTATATTATAATTTATACTAATAATTGATATTAGAGCAAAATTTACAGATTTCTTAAGATATGAACTTTCTTTTTATTGATTATTAACTCTAATCAAAATCTAATTAGATATTTAATATATATCTTATCTTAAATTATTGAGTCACAAAATCTAACAAGAACTAAAAGAAGCCCGAAACAGGACGCCCATTAAAACTTTCAATAGGTAACATAGAAATCCCTTTCTATAGCAGAATGAGATTCATGATGGTAAGATAAACCATATTCCTATAAGCACAAGAAAGAGGATAGCTTCCTTGGCATATACATAGACACCTTTATAAGTAGGTACATGTCTGGAACAATGTAAACCCCTTGGCCTAAACTTGTATTTGATATGGAAGATGTGGTAGTCGTTTCTGATCTAATAACTGTACAAAGTATGGATGGTGCACTTCGTTCAGCTTTGTTGGCAACTTCCATTCTGTCGGAAAACTGTGATGAACTGCTCCTCTACACTGTAAATGCAGCATTGATGTACAAGTAATTCTCCTGCTTTCTGCCTCAGCAGTAGAACATCACTTGCTTCACCTTCTCTTTTAATGCAGGCAGAGGTTTCACAGAGCCCATGCTTGGTGTCGGCGAATTCTCTGATATATTTGGATCCATATAGAACCGGGCTCTGAATGCAGCTAGATGAGCATAATATGCGGGTGGCACTGCTCCAATCAAAAGAGAGAAAAGACTCAGAAATCTCAAGCAAAATTTACAGAAGCAGCTGTTAAATCTCATACTAATGGTACTTTAGTCTCTTCTTCTACACCAAATGTTGAAAGATTTGTGGTGGAGGTTCCGATTATATATGCACACATATTCTTAAATCTGATACTTATGGCTGATGGATCATACAGATTAGCTTCAGCTATCACTTTAGAAATCATGCATGAAAATACTGAAATTGCTTCCTAAAAAGCACCCAAACATATATTTGGTCTTTCGTTGGCAAAGCATGAGGCAAGAAAGATGCATATAACCACATAGCATATGTTAAATCTGATGCTTATGGTATTTTAGTCTCTTCTTCTACACTAAATGTTCAAAGATTTGTGGTGGATGTTCCGATTATAGACGTGCACATATTCTTAAATCTGATACTTATGGCTGATGGATCAGACAGATTAGCTTCAGCTATCACTTTAGAAATCATGCATGAAAATACTGAAATTACTTCTTAAAAAGCGCCCAAACATATATTTGGTCTTTGGTTGCCAAAGCATGAGGCAAGAAAGATGCATATAACCACATAGCATATGTTAAATCTGATACTTATGGTATTTTAGTCTCTTCTTCTGCACCAAATGTTCAAAGATTTGTGGTGGAGGTTCCGATTATAGATGTGCACATATTCTTAAATCTGATACTTATGGCTGATGGATCATGCAGATTAGCTTCAGCTATCACTTTAGAAATCATGCATGAAAATACTGAAATTGCTTCTTAAAAAGCACCCAAACATATATTTGGTCATCAGTTGAAGTGCCAAAGCATGAGGCAAGAAAGATGCATATAACCACATAGCATATGTTGGTCCACATTCTACCAAAAAATGAGAAACTTTTGCATCATTTAAGAGTAGAACATACCAACTGAGACAGAACGAGTGCACCGAGCATACCTGCAAACACACACTAACCTTATATAAACAAGAAAAGCTTGCATGTAATATATGCAGTAAAATTTGTTAGAAGTGTCTCTTTACGTGTAACAGAGGTTATTTGTCAGGATCTGCATCTCATCGGCCGTGAAATTGTTCTCATCCCACAGTACATGGTAATGCGCTGGCCGACTCGTACCCTGTCAATCCAGTTGGTCACACACATGTTAATATAACCAATGAAATTAACATGTTGCTAAGGAATGTCATGACCAAACCTGGATCCCAGAATGACTGCAGAGATAGAAGTCGAATTCGGTAGGATGACAAATCTTAGAATCAACCACGGTACCTGTCACAAAAAACCATTGGTGAGACAATAGTTCCAGGTGCACAGAAAGGGTCTGGATTCTTCTGACCGATATTTGAAAGGAAAGTCATAGTTACACTATTCCCTATTAACTAGAATGGTTTAGAACTATCAGAATCTCATTCTTAATGGAACATTGACAACATTCAAGTGTTAACTTAATATAATGATTCAACATCTCCAATGATCAAGTAAAAAATATGTTGAACAACAGTTACCAGGTAGGATATTGCCGCTCTTGTCTGTGCTACTCCGATCCTTGTGGTTGTTAGCAAATAGTCTCGTATGATGACGCTTCTGTACCACCACAAAAGTCACAGGAGGCTGGTAATTTGGTTCTAAAGATGCACATGCCTACAAAAAGTGAGTTAGTGAGAAACACTAATAAGGCACAAATAGTTGTCATAAAAGATGAGGATCATATCGACCTTTCGAATAGCATCTACTTCGTGCAATAGAACTTGGTAAAATTGTCCTTCGCTTACTCCATCCCTGCAAGAAGATTGAAGAAAGCAAGAAAACAAAATGTAAGTTACGGTGATATATAAAACATTGGCAATAGAGGAGCAATGAATTCACTGCTTAACAATTTATATCCAGAAGAATTGCTTAAATGAAATCACATAACAGAAGATAGCACCTATAGAAGATTATCCTCAATGGTTTCTGTCCTGTTGCTTTTCTGAAAGATATTAGAAGTTCCCTGTACAAGTTGAATAGAAACATCTCAATGCAGACAGATTGAAACATTTCCATTTTACAGGTATAAAGTTCATGAAAAAATGGCATTCTTGTTGATGATTCAGAAGTTTGACAAAGTCGACACTACAATATCAATCACTTGCCGTTTAGCATACAGGATAGAGAAGACAAATCTTAGTGAAGAACATGAACTTTCAACAAAATATTTAATTCCAAGTTGCACACAGGTTATCTACTACAAAGACTACTTGTGACAGAGTAGTTGGGCTGCAAACGCTAAAATTTATTGCATTATGGATATAAGCGGCAACTAGCCATTAATGAACAACCCCAAGAAACCATTCTCCAAATGTGGAAGAGGTCATCTTGTCAGGAAGGTGAAGAAAACCTGATCATGCCACCAGTAACTGTACCCCGCTGAGGATCATTCCATGTCTTGAATAGATCCTGAATGAGTTCTTGTCGATGAGCCTGAGCACACACAAGTCCAGCATATTTTGTGACCTCAGGCCAATCCTGGGAGGCAACAACCTGAAATCACAAGAAATTTAGATAAAGAAAGGAATTGACATCCCGACAAGTAGGTGGCATGTGTTTAAACTTCAAGAAGTTAGGCAGATCTATTGGTACAGCAGCAATTGATGGACCAGAATCCTCTCCAGTTTCAGGATGAGTGACATCTGCTCCAAATATTATGGTTGGTATATCACTGACCAATGGAATTCTCCAACTTATAGCATCTAAAAGAACTGTATTTCTTCCTCCCATCTACACAAGCCACAGAGAAAATATTCCCTAAGCAGCTTGAAACTTTTGAAGTACATAGGAGACTGACTCTTCCAAGGACAAAATCAAACTATGAAGTGCAGCACTTACCTTCACATTAATTTTGAGTGAGACATTTGCCAGATACTGTTTGCTAGTTTTAAACACATGCTTTGTTAAGCAGCATTGGGATATTAATCCCAGATCAGTTTCACATATTCGTTTAAGATCACCTAAAAAATATGAAACATAATGATCAAAAAAGAGTTTTGCAGTTACTATTATAAAGATTCTGAATTATACGAAATGAAGAAGCTTAATAAAGAACAACTGTTTTGGATGAGGAGGGTATAAAAGCATCAAACTTTAACAAGAGCAAGCACCAAAATTATCATGTATAATCTCTAGTGCAGACAGATGATGAAAAATGTGAAATGCAGACATACCATATAAAGAGCCATTGTTGTCTGGAAGGATGGCAATAAGTAACTCAAGCTCTTTTCCTTTGAGTTTGTTCATTGCTGTACTGTATACATGTTTAAGAGCCTTCTCCACTTGCTCTGGCTTTGCAGAGTAGACTGGTATTACTGGTTCACAATTGAATTTCTGAAACATGCAAACCATGTAATTAGTTACAGTGCTCTATGAAATAAATTGGGTAAAAGCTAGTAAATCTCTCATCGACTTGATGCACTGAAGCACATTTGACTTATTTTTCTCAAGATAAAAAGGTCTACCAAGATCATGGAAAGATTACCATGCCAGATATTTGGCACATTTGTGCTAGCTCTTGACAAAAACCAAAAGCCGTGTTTTCTTGAACACCTCTTGAGAAGTTAATACAGGCCCAATGATTTATTGTGCATCCATTAATCACTTTCTGCATTGAAATGGCAGGTGTCAGTGGACATAAATATGAATATCTGCATTCCATACTAGTTAATTTATTACTCTGAAAAGATAGATATCTGCCGATTCTGAATTAGCAGCAATTACCTTGTTCATCATATTCCACTGACCAACATGAGGTAAACACTGTTTCTCTTTTCCAGTGTCATGATATTTTAGCTTTACAAAGCAAATTAAGCAGATATGTACATCAGCATAGCATTGATGATACAATATGAAGTAAACCAGTAGATAGCTCTTTCATTCCACTATATGATATTCACAATTACCCATGGAGCAGGCAGAACTCTTGCTTCTACCGAGGTTAGTTTGGAGCTAACGTTGATACCAAACTCGTTTGCATATGGATCTTGTTCATACTCATTTTGAATAACTGTCTGAAAATAGTGAATTAACAACCCATTACATTTTGGGCACCTAATATACATACTAGTTCGTGAGCATCAATTACAAATATTTCATGAAAGCATAATGAATCGACAATTTAAAATAGGAGCACATTATTTTTTGGAAGGCAGTATATTCAAAAAACAAAGTTAATTGCTAGTTATAACATTGTTGTCCCACCAAACTGAGATGATAGGATCCTCAGGTACATGACAGGATTCTATCAGGGAGCAGATGGTTATAGACTGGCCTCAGAAACCACAGCGAATGTGACTTTGGCAAATACAGGTCCAAAACCTCTCACTTTCACCAAAGATGATGTGTGTCATCATGATACAAAGAGTTCTATTTGTAGGACCAAGGAGATGGAAGTGCCTAGGTTGTCCTCAGTCGGTGCTTTAACTGGCTAGACTGCCTAATGGCCAGTCATTCTTTTTGAAGTTCCAACATAGAATCAATTTGGTATTCTATACTGGCTACATAAATTAAACAAGATATATTGGTACTTATAATAATCAAGAAGAAGAAAATCATGTATCTCAGTTCCTTAGATTGTCATAGATCAGCAAAACCAGTCCTGAATTAATTCAGCTAGGACTCTGGACATAGACCAGTAGACAACTTTCTGTCATGGGAATTAAATATTGCAAAGCAACTTAAACATTTATAGCCTCATTGCAAAATAAGTACAATATCTTGCAAGTGAACAAGAGATGATACTACATAATGATCATTTTTGTAAGAGGTGAGAGGAAACTATGCAGCATTCCATGACAATTCTATGCAAGAAATGGCCCATTACACCTAGTTCATGGCATAGACATGAAAGTGGAAAGCAAATCAAAGTGTCAAATGTGGGCCTTTGACATGGTTATTCCATAAAACCAGGGTAGATACTAGACCTGCAAAATGTCCTTTTCCTGTTCTCTGGGTCTCTGGCATGTAACTTTTAGAAGTGAAGTAATTTGCTTATCGTTCAACCTCTTCGTGTATCTTTGACCCTCAACTATCTTGCAAGCCTGTATATTGCATTTCAAACTGCATGTCAAATTGTTCTTGAAATTAATTGGTTAATGGATTGCACTACTACAAGTATAAGGCTCACCTCCATTGGCAAATAATTTGCTTTCTTCTGATTTCCCACTTGTAGACATGGAAGATGAGAGTGCTGAATTGTGAACCCATACATCTCTTTGAAGTACTCAACCACAGATTTCATATTCATTTGCTCATCGACTGGAAAACTGTAGAAAGGGAAGATTAAAATCTTGAGAAGAATAAAAGAGGACTCCTATTTCCAGATAAAATGATTAACAAGAACAGCATGTTAGGCAAACACTGATACAAAATAATACCACATATAAATAAACGTGAACTATGTGTGTAACACGTGCTTAGTTAAGATTACTAACTCGAAGAATAAACTTATTAGATCATATTTGTTAGCCAGATTATTCTTTTATTGGGTAAACAAGTTATTGTGAAGATAGGATTTCTTCAAGTCTTCAGTATGTTGCGTGATGTGTGTATCTTCAATAAATATGTTTGCTATAGATGCTATGATTCACCATACAAGTTACTCCAAGATCCTTTGATCAGAATGCAGTTTAATAGTAAATCAAATTAGTACAAACAATAATATCCAAATATAACTCTTACATCAATTCACGAGTAGGTTGGGAGGTCAGCCCTGAAATTCGATATTTTCGCCTCACATTTTCTCTATGAGTGACTTCGACTTTCACTCCTCTCAAAGCCTTTTTAATCTATTCAACATAAGTAAATCACATGAGTGCCACTAGCATAGCATAAAGTGATACAAAATCACCATATATTTTATACTCAATATCAAATATGGTAGTATGTAAAAATGATATAAAGCTTGATAAATTGTCAATAATCATCTCACACCAGAAAATTGATTGAAAGCAGACTGTATACGGCCTCAAAATTTAAGAAATTAGTGGTGAGATATAAAGAAAATAAAAGTAGCTACATTCTTGCAGATTGACATCCAAGCTTTTTATATTCAAAAGAAAATTAACAATAATTTTCTGAGCAAAACCATCTAGAAGACTAGAAATTTTGTCCTACATATCATATCAATATACCTTGATACACTCAGCATCTGACAAAGGCTTCGACAGTACATCCTTTCCCAGGATCTGAGCTGCAAATTCCATCACAGGAAGTGGTTCGATGAAAGCCGTGGAGGACATATCTGATGGTAAAACGCAATATAATTAATCGAGAGAAATGGAATGAAGGGACGGATAGAGTAAATGTGTTGATGATGAACATCATACGAGGAACAGACACACAAGTCCTACCAATATTTAGAGATAGTCCCATCTGTGTAGGTCTAATACTCTGATAGAAACCACACCATGACTGTAAACCATCACCCAGCCATTGTGGTTTCCTGATATCCGGAGAATAGAACGATCTCCCAACAGATATGTACCTGGAAAACACTTGATACAGAACAATCACGAATTGTTCACAAGCTAAAGAATGATAGATAATCTTTTTCCTTTAAATAAAAGGCACCTCTGGTTCGACAATTCCCTCAGAACAATATCGAGAACCTGCAAGGCTTCCTGAGGTGCATCAGTCTGCCTCCCAGCTATAAGCTGCTGCAGATGGTAAATCTCTGCTCGAGCCACAAACTTGATCGCTACTCTGTATTCCTTCTCTCTTCAATGGAAAAGTTTAAACTTCTAAGCTCCTTTACAGAACAATTGCAAGCATACGTACACGAACAAGAGGCATGAAGATAAAGAAAAGAGCACGATAGCGACCGACCTTGCAATGCCTATCCTGCCATCCTCCTCTACAAGCTTTACGACGAACTCCTTTGAATTGAAAGGCAAATACCCAGCTGTGTAGAGGCTCTTCCTTCCATCATAAGCAGGAAGCTTCATGCCCAACTCAATCTCTCGGTACAGTCTCACCAATTCGGACATGATGGCTCTGTTGATACTTCGGGAGCTCACCTCTGGAGTAATTGTGACCTGTGACCACCGATAATTACGATTCCAATGATGATAATATTCTAACATTGACTAACAGGTCACTGATTTGACAATCTTATACTTACATCGTACTGAATCAAATCCTTGTTGGTCAACTCGGCAAGGAAATGATTGGCCTTGACAATGCACCTGGAACCCACCTGTCCAAACCCCGGCCGCCGGCAGAAGAAGATACCTTTGCTCGAGACAGGGGGGCCAATGCTTAGTCCCGTTTCTATTTCCGTCGCCGGATCCATGTTCTTCTTTCTTCGTCCTCGCCTCCGTTCCATGTTCTTCTTCAGTTCCGGTAGTGGGCACCCGCCGTGAAACTTCTGCTGGTTCATGCAGTTCTGCAAGGGTTTCTTTGCGATGAAAGACTTCTCCCCCTTAGGGTCCTTGGCCATCTGCCGGACGGGCATCTCACCAGCGTACGTCGACCGATGGAAACAGCTGCGCTCTGTCTCTACTACTGCCAGCATGGCTCGGCCACCTCTATCCAGCTATGCGCATCTATTCTATGGACAACAGAGGAAAGACAAGGCAGAGGAGCAGAAGGTTTAGACAGGAGGGTGTTTGGCTGGCTTTTTTACAGTGATAGCTAGCAGAGATAGGCACGGATCAAAGCATTGACATCTTACACAGAGGTACGGCTGTAGAGAATATTTTTTTGGACTTTTGGGTACAACATTAATGAGCAATCTCCCTTGGTAACGGGAAGAAGAGATGATAAATCAACGTAGAATTCGATGGATGTAGGAAGGCTAACAACAGGCTTTATGTCGTAAGCTCAATGTTGAACCTCACAATGTCGTAGCTGCTGCTGGCCGCTACTGTTTCGCTAATGTAGACGCCACCTGTTTCCTCACCGTACATAAGCCTGGCCTGTTCCTGCCTAACACCATCAAAAGCCACGTTTAGAGGTTGAAACCCCTCTGCGTACCTCGTTCTTGCAATGAATTCAAACGTATCAGAAGGATCTCCGGCAAGGAAGACAGTCTTACACACCGTCGGTAAGGTGTGTCGTCAAGCGTTTGCACGACAATAGTGGTTGCGTCGCTCTTCAAACTTTTTTGGTGGCCTGGTGGGCTCGGATTTAGGCTACGCAATAGTGGTAGCAAGGACAAGCTACGCTCTTCCCCAAACAGGCCATGGGACAAAGCAGAGCATCAGTATCAGTAGTAGCTATAGCAGCCGCAGGCGTTGAGCAGATGTGTCGGAGTGTTACAGCGGTGGTGGGCAAGAGTTTGCGCTCACTACTGGAGGGATTAACTGTGGCCTGCAGAAGGCCACTTCTTCCACCTTGTTTGACCCCGGCGAGAGAAGAGCGAGCAGGAAACAGGAAAAGGGTTGCGTAGCGCGGGGACCGAGCATCGTTTCAGGATCAACCAACTTCACAAGGGGAAGGAAAGGTAAAGAGCTGCGAGGGAATTCAGAAGCCAACAGAGGTGGTAATAATTCTCCGTTCTAATTATTCTGTAACTTGTGAAGTGCAAGTGCAAGGGCAAGTGCCAGGCTCGTTCTAATAGTTATCCTCGGATTTGGGTGAAAGTGATTAGGAACACTGATCGGGCCAAATTAGGGATGAAGGATGGTAAGATTTCAAATCAGTTAATTGCCCTCATCAGTGTCCCAAGTCCTTGGGATTTGGTGCAATCCAATCACTTAATTAGAGCAAGGAGAAAGAGCAAAGAATACGAGGAGGATGAACAACATTGCATGCAGCACGAACTACTGCATTGCACGCGCTCCGACGGCCAATCAGGTGAGTCCATTCCCTTAGAAGACAAAACAAATCAAAGCAATTGATACCATGAAGATGATAAAGCTAGGAGACGGATCTCTTCGGGCTTCTTATTTTTATGCGAAAAGAAGATGGGAAATTAATGATCTTTCGAAGAAATTACGTGAGGAAAAAGACGAAGGGCTACGCAGCAGGGAGCAATCGTGTGCGATGGTTGTTTTCTTGCTGGGGGCAAGGAGAGGGAGGGAGAGAGACAGAGGAGACGTGATGACTATTTAAGGGGCCACGGAAGAAACCCTGTGCTTCACTCGTACATTACTCGCGACATGCTCGGTGTTTATGACAGCCGAGAAATGAGTTGCAGCCTCGCGCCTACAACCATCACCACCGGAAGCTGGCATAGTTGTTTCTTTACTCTTTCGTCTTGTTTACTGACTACTGTTCCTCTGCAAGCACTGGCATACACTACCGATGTCCTCTGCCCCTCTGATAAAAGATCTCCTCCTCCGAGGCGAGGCAGCAGAGGTCGAAATCGAAGGAAAAGAATTGGAATGGAAATCGGGAATAAAAGGAGAAATCTTAGCTAGGTGAAGAGTGAGAAAGGGCGGACATCGAACTAAAACCAAATTAGCAGGAGATGATAGAAGATCGATCTACGTAGATCGAGAGGACTGTCTGAGCTGCGATCTCGGTGATGGATTACAGAGCATCACGAAATCACCGGAAAGATATGTACAAGAAGTCATCGGTAGGAACAATTAAGCAGTGCTACCCTCCAAAACACCACAGCAGAAAGAAATCGAAATGCAAAAGCAAACTAAAACAAACCTGCTGCTATGACCGTGAAGAGTCAACAAGACGAAAACTATTCCCCGCTTCAGGAGCTTGCGCTCAGGAATAATCTATCGCTTTGTTTCTTTCCTTTTCTTCTCTGTTTTTTTGTGTAGGGTTTAGTCCACGCTTTGATGTCACTCGAGAGTAGTAAAATAACTCGGACGCCACGAGATGCCAAAAGCAAAGCTTTCGGCGCTGCTGCCACCACATATGCTCTGTTCTCCTCATCCCTCGTCACTATGTCATCGTTTTACTAAAATAGGAAATAAAGAGAGAAAGGCATTAATGAAACCGAGGAGAGAGAGAGAGAGAGGACGAGGCAATCGAGGAAGCTGGCGGGGCAACAGCAGCGGCAGCGGGAATGCCCGTGGAGTGGGAGGGAAATAATGCTCAAATGCGGAGGGTTGGGGACGGACTTGGGCGGCTTGGGTTTTGCTGGGGCAGAGGAGACTGGCGAGCGTGATTATAGAGGCACATACGGCTCCTCCTCCGACGGTTTGTTCGCCGCACGACGCAGAGCCTACGGCGATACACCGGGTGTGCCCCTCGACACCGTAGTGGCTTGGTAGGTGCATAATAATTAATAAGCTACGATAAGTGGGAATAGATTCGTAGTTTTCCACTCTGCATGACGGGTGTACTTCATTCACCCTCTTCGGCTCTTCCCCAGCTTCCACATTGTGTTATCAGACATGCTCAGGTCGTCTCTCTTCACAGTAGCATCAGGCGACGAGAAGGTTCAGAAGAATATCTTCATTCATATAACGCGGCAACGTATCTTCATGATATGCTTGTTTATTGGAAGGCAGCGATCGCAAAGCGAGATAATGTGAACCGAACTGGGTTCACATTATATATATATATATATATAGTCTGCGTGTAGCCTCCACCCTATCACCCTCACTCTCATTTGCCGCGTATATTTTTACTATACGCCCTTATTCATTTTTTGTCATTTTCAAAGAGGATATCATTGACTTCTTTACGAGGATAGAGATGATATATGAGGACAATAATAGTGATGACGAGAGGTAAGAATAAGAACATGGGACAAGATGAATGGGGGCTAAAGGGAATGAAGTGCTCCACCCTATCACCCTCACTCTCATTTGCCGCGTATATTTTTACTATACGCCCTTATTCATTTTTTACTATGTCATCTTCAAAGAGGACATCATTGACTCCTTCACGAGGATAGAGATAACATATGAGGATAATAATAATGATGACGAGAGGTAAGAATAAGAACATGGGTCAAGATGAATGGGGGCTAAAGGGAATGAAGTGGATGAGAGCAAGGTTGGAGGTGGTGACGATGAAAATAGACCTTATGGTAAGGCATAGGTGATGGATGACGAGCAATATGAGGGATAGAGACAATCACATTAAGACCTTAATAAGTATACTTTAAAAAAATTTGCCCTATAGAGCTTGTGTCTTGTAAACATTTTCCTTTTATTTGGTGAGAGATATAATTCAGAGTATCAAATAAAAATAAAAAAAATGGAGCTACCATCAGAGATTTCCCACAAACTGATCATTTGCTTCCTCATCTATATATCTTTAGAATTCATTGTGGTTTCGATCTCCTAAACAAAACATAATTCAACACAAAAGTCCTCCTGCACAACAAGAAACCTTTTCACCATGCATGAACACTCTCCCACCTTCACGCACTCCATCTTTTTGACGACGTGACAATTGTCTACTAATTTGTTTGCCTCCATTCCTCTCATATTCTCTTCACAACCTGCTACTTATTGTTTAGAACGTGAATAAGGTATGAGCAATCAAAAAGGCACAATGTTGTGATAGATACGAAGTTTATGATTAGTGAAATATTTAGTGTTTACAGTAGCATGGGGCACTTTTCTTCCATGTCTCGTGAACATTTAAAAGAGAGGGTAAGATCCAATGAAAGCTCGTCTTTTGTGTACTCCTTTATCGTTTCGATGTGATCATATTCCGAACATAAGCATTTGTTGCCAAGAGATGCTAATTCTAGACACATTCCTTTGTTGCTTGATCCTTGAATGGAATCCTGTCATGAATAGATGGTCATTTGAAGTTGAAACAAGACATATTATATCTAATAAAAAAATATGTGTATTGAATTATAGGGTTAAAAGCATATGTATATCCTAATCAATCCGTGGAGTTCCCTGTATTAAGAGAAAGAGAATTGCAAGGTTTTTACTTCAAGCACATTTTAGAAGACTATAATTTACATGCTTTTGAATGTTGAGATGAATGTAGATACACTAGAAATAATAAAAAACAGTGATTTTCATATGTCTTCGATAAGAAAAGATTATGTGTATATATATATATATATATATATATTTTACTTCAAGCACATTTTAGAAGACTATAATTTACATGCTTTTGAATGTTGAGATGAATGTAGATACACTAGAAATAATAAAAAACAGTGATTTTCATATGTCTTCGATAAGAAAAGATTATGTGTGTGTATATATATATATACAGGCTCAGCCGCCGTGGCTCCCTCGAGTGGACCATCACCATCTTCTCCCTGTCCACGTTGCCCAACACCCTCGTCATGGGCATCCCGCTGCTTAAGGGCATGTACGGAAGCTACTCCGGCAGCCTTATGGTCCAGATCGTGGTGCTACAGTGCATCATCTGGTACACGCTCATGCTGTTCCTGTTCGAGTACCGCGCCGCTCGGATCCTGATCACGGAGCAGTTCCCGGACACTGCCGGCGCCATCGCGTCCATCACCGTGGATTCCGACGTCACGTCGCTCGACGGGCACGGCGACATGCTGGAGACGGAGGCCGAGGTCAAGGAGGACGGCAAGCTCCACGTCACGGTGCGGCGGTCGAACGCGTCGCGGTCGGACTTGTACTCGCGGCGGTCCATGGGGTTCTCCGCCACCACCCCCCGTCCCTCCAACCTCACCAACGCCGAGATCTACTCGCTGCAGTCGTCGAGGAACCCCACGCCCCGGGGTTCCAGCTTCAACCACACCGACTTCTACTCCATGGTCGGGCGGAGCTCCAACTTCGGCGCCGCCGACGTCTATGGGACGAAAGGCGCCACCACGCCGCGGCCCTCCAACTACGAGGAGGAGCATGGAGTGGCCAATGCCACCGCAACGGCCACCGCCGGCAATGCGGTTGCCAAGTCCAAGTTCAGTTACCAATTGCCGGCGACGGCGGGCACGCCGCACTACCCAGCTCCGAATCCCTCGGTGTTCACCCCGGCGGCGCCTACCGCTCCCAAGGGGACGGCGGCGGAGGTGGCGACGGGGTCCAAAAAGGCCAACGGGCAAGCACCCGTGTTCAAGGCGGAGGATGGCGGGACTAAGGATCTTCACATGTTCGTGTGGAGCTCAAGCGCTTCACCGGTCTCCGACGTTTTCGTCGGCAGCAACAACCACCACCACGAGTACGGCTTTCCGTCCGCCGTTCCTTCGGCTCTTAAAGAAGTCCGGGTGGCCGTTTCGCCTGGCAGAAGTATTCCATCAACCCAAGTTCTGACTAACTTCTTCAGATTATAGCCATTACTGAGCTGTGAATTTGGTTTGACGGCATCAGTGGAGGGGCGGAAGGAGAACCCGGCGGACTGCTTGGAGAGGGACGACTTCAGCTTCGGAAACAAAGGAGACGGCTGCGGGCACGACGCCGTCGACGACAAGGTCCAGGGACCAGCCAAGGCCGGGCTCACGCGGGTGACGACGATGCCACCGACGAGCGTCATGACGAGGCTCATCCTGATCATGGTGTGGAGGAAGCTGATCCGCAACCCCAACACCTACTCCAGCCTCATCGGCCTCGTCTGGTCTCTCATCTCCTTCAAGTAAAATCCCATATCACACTCCCATACTACAGAGTTGACGTATCTACAGTAGCAAGCAGCAGTCCTGCTCGCTTCCTTCCTCTTTCTTAACCCTATTTATTTGGTCCTGTAGATGGCAAGTTAACATGCCCGACATTGTATCGGGCTCCATCTCCATCTTGTCGGACGCAGGCCTCGGAATGGCCATGTTCAGCCTGGGTCAGTAACCACTGCGACCTTTCCCATTCCCTTCATGTGGCAGAAAAGACACGTTAGCGCGAATTGTTCTTCCCCTCGCATGCTCGCGAGCCGTTCGACGTTATCCTTTTGCGCTACTTAGCTACCGAGAACTGTCTCCTGATGGGCTGGCTTTCTTTTGGTCAGGGCTGTTCATGGCGCTGCAGCCGAGGATCATAGCATGTGGGAATTCGGTGGCAGCTTTTGCCATGGCCGTGAGATTCCTAACAGGCCCAGCTGTCATGGCCGCCGCCTCCATTGCCGTGGGTCTCCGCGGCGTCCTACTCCGCATCGCCATCGTGCAGGTATCGTCCTCCCCTCTCCCGTTCCATCTTCACCGGTATTTGCCCTCTGACACCACGGTGGCCTCACTCTTCTTCTTCTTCTTCTTCTTCTTCTTCTTCTTCTTCTTCTTCTTCTTCTTCTTCTTCTTCTTCTTCTTCTTCTTCTTCTTCTTCTTCTTCTTCTTCTTCTTCTTCTTCTTCTTCTTCTTCTTCTTCTTCTTCTTCTTCTTCTTCTTCTTCTTCTTCTTCTTCTTCTTCTTCTTCTTCTTCTTCTTCTTCTTCTTCTTCTTCTTCTTCTTCTTCTTCTTCTTCTTCTTCTTCTTCTTCTTCTTCTTCTTCTTCTTCTTCTTCTTCTTCTTCTTCTTCTTCTTCTTCTTCTTCTTCTTCTTTCTTTACGGTGGCGATGGCCTGGATTCCCGGTAGGCGTCACTCCCGCAAGGCATCGTCCCTTTCGTGTTTGCGAAGGAGTACAATTTGCATCCCGATATCCTCAGCACAGCGTGAGTACAGAGCTCTGCAAACATTCTCTCCTGCTCTCTCCCACACATACACTCTACCGCGTGCTTGATTGGTGTTCAACTTGCCACAGGGTGATATTTGGGATGCTGATTGCGCTGCCAATCACGCTGGTGTACTACATCTTACTGGGGCTCTGATCTGCAGAGTGGGTAATCTATCTTACTACAGGAATTGGCAGCAAAAAGGCTAAGAGAAGATTAACGAAGCAACCCAAAATCTCACTCCGAATCGGACCAGATGCGATTCTTCTTTCTTTGGAGATATGATGATGTCACAAAATGATGTGCTATTTCAATCTGAGCTGCTCTTTCTGTTCTCTTGTTCTGTGCTCTGCCTTAGTTTTCGTTCCGAATACCTGTCGATTACAGAGGAAGGGTTGAAAGAAAGAGACACTCAGTGCATCATTTCCTTCCACGTACGTATCAGTGTGTGTCCGGAATAGAGTCTTAGGTGTTCCTTCGAATGAACGTAGCCAAGTCAAACTTCCCATGATAAAGCTACGCAAGGAGAGGAGAGAGGATGAGGTCTCTGCTGGGACAATGGTGGTTCAGAACAAAAGGTGGTGTGTAGCTAAAAAGAGTGGAGGAGAAGGTCTTGTACGCCTGAGTGATGGATTTGACGGCGACTCCTTCCACATATTCTGCGACAGCCTTCATCTTGGGTCGCGATCGATCCATGGGAAAAGGACTGCTGCTTCTTGCTGCCCTTCTTTTCGGGTTGCTAAGCTTCCACCTTCGGGTAAGATCAGTAGTGTTCTTCTACTGAAATCAAGGGCCATGGAAAGGCGTGGACGGCAACCGGAGGTGGTGGGCCTTTCAGGTGGATCAAGGATTGCTTCACCATTAAACTCGCACTTTTGCAC
This sequence comes from Musa itinerans, assembly GCA_001649415.1. NCBI lineage: Eukaryota > Viridiplantae > Streptophyta > Magnoliopsida > Zingiberales > Musaceae > Musa > Musa itinerans. The sequence continues at coordinate 54,703 of LVTN01000380.1, forward strand.
CGACGAATCCTTCGTAGCACCTGAACGACAGATTGCGTTTCCTCTCGTCGCGAGTTATCCGTGATTTGCCGTGCTCTCCTCTGGCAAAAGAGAAGTTGTTCTCTACGGGCATTTCGTCGAACACATGCACTCGATCCAATCCTCACTGAAATAGGGGAATACATGAACATATTTTTCTAGATTTTTAGCAAATCTTTAATATTCCTATCCAGTTATATTGAGATTTCTATATACACTAAACTGAAACATGTATAAAGATCTTTAATTTTAATTTTTAACCCTATGAAATTATTTCTTTAATCATGTATAAATATCTCAATATTTTATTTTTGTAAGCATAGGGATCTAATATAATTTTTAAAAATGTAAGGATCGAAATATTAAAGATAATTAATTATAAAAGATAATTTATAATTAGTCTGAAGATAAAAAATAAACAACAAGAAATAGATATACTATGTTACATTAATTATCAATTTTCTTGTTTTATATATATATATATATATATATATATATATTCAAAAAATGTGTTTTTCATATGTCTTCGATAAGAAAAGATTCCACTACTCACCTCAGTAATCTTAAATGTGATTTCAATTGAGGTTTTCCCTTGCAAGCTCTTGCCGGAAGCAAGAGAAGACATGTACTAACTTGATAAACCTTGGATTGATACAACACATTAACATTATCTACACGTCCACCTCCTTATAAGATGCTTATGGTAGATGTATATGTACCTTGCGGTAAATGGTGCCGTCCTCCTCGACGTGCCATCCCGCCTCCTCGCACAGCGCCTTGAGTACATCATTCTGGTCTGCATGCTTCGGGAGTTGGTAGTTGCCGTGAGCCCTCAGCCCTGCATATATCCTCGCTGCCACCCTTCGTCGCCGCTGCTCGCGAAGACGGTTGTTCTCCCGCTCACGCGGTGTTGGCCACCGATCCGACGTTTTCACCACCCCATCTCGCCGTCTCCTCCGCACCGTCCACGGCCCGGTTGTGGTCTTGATGCACCCGCTCTTCTTCGCCACCCTCATCGCTTCCTCCATCCTCTTTTCCTCCTCCACAACTTGAGCTCGACGTGGTCTTATTTGCGTATCATGCAAAGAAGACAAAGATTACCTTTGAGAAACATGAAACTGAGGACAGGACAGGAGCATTTTTGGTGCTGGGGAAGAGTCCTTGACCACGTTTTTCTTCTCCCGGGGTTTAGGGATTCTCGTCTTGGTCTCTTTAACCAATTATTCCACTTGTACTCTTGTGAGTTGTGAGAATAATCAGCAGTTCTGACATGTATGCATTCATGGCTCTTACATGAACTCGGGGTTTGGTAGGTCCGGTTTGTGTATGGAGATGTAGCGCATCCTGTAATGTGCGTCCTGTCTCCAACGCTTCGGGCCTGGGTTTGCGGGTCGGATCGGTGTCCTCGCACGCCGACACCCACACGCATCAGCTGTCTCGTACAACAGTCTTCCAACCTTCCACAATCCTAATCCATACTACGGATTAGGATCAATTTCATTGCTATCTATTTATAAATTAATATAAAATTCTCAAAAGATGATTAATTTTTTTGTGAAAACTAATTTTTATTTTTAGTATTATGAAAGAAACTAGTATATATGACTATTATTTTCAGTCATGATCATGTATCTATTGTATAAGATATATCAATATAGCACTAGTTAGTATCAGAAATGATTACCACCTAATAAAATTAACTCGACCTCCTGACCCGTTCTCCGAAATGTTATTGCATCTAAGTCGATTGCTTCTTTACACCCTATCTCCGAGTATATCTCTCATGAGCCCAAGAATATTGCTAAATCGCATTGGGATATGCCAGATAAGATTTGTCTTATGCTTGAATTGACAAAGAGTTTGAAGAAAAAAAAAATAAAGAATTTAGAGGTGAATGCAAGTGCTCTCCTTTTATGCATCCTAGATATGAGTATAATAAGGAATATTCTATTATTTATAAGGAATACCACTTTTCGCACCACATCATATCATGTCATCATGCCTAGGTAGCATGATGCTTAGGTTCCATCACATCATTGTCCACCAAGTGAAACTCATGTCCAAATAGGCACCAGGTGTTGAGCCTTAATTGTTATATTCGGATTTATTAGATGTCGTGCGTGATTGTTAAATTTAGCTAATTCATTTGGCTCCTATTGTGCTTTCGGGCAAAGGTTTCATAAGTGTCTTGACAACTATTATTTATACCAAAAAGAGTTGAATAATATTTATATATTTTATCCACGTAAGGCATATTAGATATATAAGTGCTTAGGACATATGAAGGTGTTGAGGCATGTTGGTTTGAACCTCCTACATAGAGAGTATAAGATGCATGAGACATATGAGAGTACTGTGATATGCTAGCTCAGAATGTGCATGAAGGCATTGGATCATACTGACTTGAATTGCATACGTAGGGGTGTTGGATGCATGAGACACAAAATCATCAAGGTATATCGGCTTGAATCACCCATATAGAGAGTGTCGCACACAAATGCACAAGAGAGTTGAGATGTGTCAAGTTAAATAACAATACGTAAAGGTTGTTAGATGCAAAAGATGTATGAGGGTGTTTGAACATGTTGACTTGAAATGCACACATAAGGGGTGTTGGATATATGAGACACACGAGAGCATCGAGATAAATCAACTTAAACCGCCCCCATAAGGAGTGTAGTATGCGTATGCAACTACGTGAGGGTTTTATGGATTGCTAGCTTGAACCACTCCACGTAAGGGTCATCAAATATAGGAGATATGTGGGGCATTGGGATATATTAACTTCAACTTCTGTATAGTGGGTGTTAGATGTAAGATACTCATGAGAGCATCAAATATACTAACTTGAATTACCCATATACAAGGTGTCCGGTGCTAAGATGCTGATACATGTTGACTTGAATCACCTAGGATATGAGACATGTAGGTGCTTGGAAGCACCAAGGCATGCAAATTAAACTATTTACATAGGAGTGGCGAGCTTAGGAGATGCATGAGCGTGTCCAAGTATGCTAGCTTAAATAGCCCACATAGGGATGTAGGATGTAGGATGTAGGAGACACTTGAGAGCTCTGGGGTATGCCAGGTTTGAACCACTCATGTAGAAGTTGTCGGATAAGGCACGTGAGATCGTTGAGGCATGCTAATTTAAATCACATCCATAGGGTATTAGATGCATGAGATGCATGAGATGCATATACAAAGTCATTATTATGACTTGAACCACCCATATAAAGAGTATAAGATATTAGGACCGGAGCGGCACTAAGAGGGGGGGGGGGTGAATTAATGCAACGGATTAAAACTCGTAAGTTTAAACTCGATTTCGTAAATGCGTAGAGATTTCGATTCGACAATGAATGACTTGGTGAAAGCAGCTCGAGTAAAGTGAGAAGATGAAAACCGAAAACTTACTGCTATGTAAATAACGGTTTCAGAAAGGTAAACACTCACACATTCAAG